>VWZD01005114.1:6898-36126 GCA_013396695.1 Sakesphorus luctuosus | reverse complement strand
ACTAATGAGGTAAAAGAGTGGATAAAAGAAAACCATAGAGAAGAATGCTCTTAGCCTAATTTTATCAAGGAACAAGAACAGGAGAGAGAACAACTCCCAGAACTGCACTTGGCTGCAGTGGCATGGCAGAATTTATCAACACTTGCCTAATTTTAACTTAGCTTATTTTCACTAGATGCACTATAATTTAACATCTTCTGTATTTGTGCATGCAGAAGTCACAATATAAGTGATAGAGGGAGTTATTCTAATAGTTCTCTAAAGTGGTATTGGTAAATTAGGACATCTATTCAACTTCACTGTTGGGATCACTGAGGTTCAGCAATGGAATGGATGAAAATATTTCTTTAATAAGCTGGCCTGACTGGCATGTGGCAAGATTCTTTGGTGTGCAACACTTATATAACCTTTTTGAATTGAAGTCTTCATTCAAGTAATTATTTATTTTTATCTAATATATTTACATTTTACATGAATTGTCATTAAGGGTATAGGAGGTTGCAATTTCACATTAGCTATTGTCAGGTAATGATTTTTTTCTTTTCTTTTAATTAATTTTGATCCTAAATTCTTCTTAATCCTGAACTAATCCTTATCATTACAGTCATCCCTAAATTAGGGTTATTTAAAAAGTGTTTTGCTGTTTCCAGTATAAAACATTCTGGTCTAGTTGCACTTAAATAATTTTTTTTATAATGATGACTTTAATTAGTTTATTTCTAACTGATCTGCATGAATGTATCACAAACAATAACAGAAAATAATGAGTGATGAACAGAACTGGCTCACCTACTTCTTAAAAGTCTAGGTTTTTCATTAATCCTTTGAAATCCCTTTGAGATTTGTGTCGGGTGCTGGATTTCATACAGACTTTTCCCTCCCTGTGTCACTAACACATCTACATTATATTAATATTTCTAAAGCAGACTTTGCATAAAAAGTGATTTGTTTATTCAAATTAAATTGAGATAGTATTAACAAGGAGATCATTTTCCAAAGTTTTAGGAAGGTGCATCACCTCCTATACTGTATTGCATTTGCAGCAGACAACTGGTAAATTGAAGTCCCCTATAAGAACAATGGCTAGTAATTGTGAGACTGCTTATGGAACATGCTTTATCCCTAAATTATGTTGAAAATTATGAACAAAATGACATAAAAAAGGAGGGAAAAAAAATCATGAGTTTCCTTTTTACTTTAAAGGTTTTTGTAATATCAGCATGAAGCAGATATTAATTTTTGACTAATGTCTACTCTGTTAGTAGATGGAAATTCAAAGTGTTGCTGTAAAGGAGAGAGGGGAAAAAAAACCCCAAACCAGTAACTATATCTACACATCTGTGATACAGAGTCCACTTTAAAAGATGTGTATTTGGTTAGCATGGTGAAGTTTTGGTGGTGTGAAAGGGTAACATATCTGAGATGCTCTTTCTGAACTGTAGACTGTGGGAGCAACTTACATTGGAAAAGTTAATGGAGGACTGTTTCCTGTGGGGTTAGAACCACACTGGAGCTGGGGAAGTAGTCCTCCCACTGTGGAGGAAGCAAGAGCAGAGCAGCAAAGACAACATATGCTGAATTGACCACAGTCCCCATTTCCCATCTGCCTGCTCTGCTGAGGAGGTAGAAATTGGGAATAAGCTTAAGGCCAAGAAGAAGGGTGCTGTGGTGGGAAGGTGTTTTAAAAATTTGATTTTATTTCTTATTGTAGTACTCTGATTTGATTACTAACAAAGTCAATTAATTTCCCCAAGTCAAGTCTGTTCTTCCAATGACGGTAATTGATGAATGACCTCTCCCTGTCCTTATCTTGACCTAGCAGCCTTTTGTTGTTTTCTCTCCTCTGTCTAATTAAGGAAGGGGGGTGATAGGGCCGTTTTGCTGGGCACCTGGCATCAGACAGGCTTAAACCACTACAGGATGCACATATTGTAGCCATCTACAGGATACTGAGTATATCTATGTAACAGAAATTGACTAAAGTGTTAATTTTTAATGAGTATTTGCATATTTACTGCAACAGAATTAAAATTCCCTGAAACAATTTATTATATGAACTATAGAAGTTATATTAAGAAATTACAAATCAGGTATTGGTAACTGCAAGGTATGATAGGTACTTTTTCAAGATTAAATTCTAATCAGAATCAGTGAATGAGCTAGGTTTTTTCCTTATGCTCCTATAATATTTCAAATACCAATATAATTTTGCAAACATTTAAGTGGGAAGTGCAATATTCTTAATAGCAGGGCTTCAGTTTTATAGTCTCTTTTTTCATTTTCTGTGATGAAAGTAACCTCTATAAAGAGATAATCACTTTCCACTTTCTTCCAGTTCCAGCCCTTGANGTGATGTCTGGTATAATATCCGTTTAAGTGTATCTTTGATCATGTTCCAAGAATTAATAAAACAGCAAGCTGTAGCTCTAAGACAGTGAGGAAACTGGATAAAAATGGATGACCATTTCAATATTGCAGGTTCAGATTCCTCTTTCTAATTCAAAACAGAATGCAACTTGATGGTCTTTCTTTGACAACCTGTACTGGGCTTAATATATGACAAAATAGAAATGAAATTATTAAAAGTTATGGTATTTTATAAGCTCTCAGATATTTGGAAATTTGTGATGCCTATGACAAGACAAAAATTGCCAGAAACTCTTAAGGAGTGTTTCATCAAGTAATTAAAATAATTTTTAAAATTCTGACTTAATTTGCCTATATCTCAAAATTGCAAAACTTTACACAAGACAGAAAATTTATATTTAGGAGCTGGCAATTCCCAGTGAAATTTCGAACTCAGTTTTGTTGGATTTGTTTGTTTGTTTGTTTTTTGGTTTGGTGTTTTGTTTTATTTTGTTTTGTTTTCTGGGTTCTTTTTTCCTTCCTTGCTGTTTACATCAAATCCAGTTCTCTCTAACAACAAGGAGGAAGTGGCTGCTGATAGGACCTTTGTAATGTCTGACAAGCAGCAAGTTGAAGCCCACATTGCAGAAGTAGATACTCAAGTGCATGCGCATGCACACACACATAGGAACTTAACTTGGCTCATCACAGAACATTGGATTAACAACACCCAAATAAACACCAGTTGCTCTCACATAGAAATGAACACAGGTATCACAGACCTGTTCTTTCCAGCTGAATAGGACTGAGGGTCACTGGTGGATGTACATGTCCCCTCAACCCAACCTACCTAGATTTACAAGCTAACCACAGACAGATAGATAAAATACTAAGATGACATTATCTAAGTCTGCTTAGTGTCCATTCCCAGATCCCAGATCACTCATAAAGTTATTGGATCAAGGGATGTTTTTTCCCAGATGTGAGTCTTCTGCTCTTTGGTTGGTCATTTGTTAACAAACCAGGTTTACACACAGCATCTGGCTCTAAACAGTCAGTATCTCCATCTGCCAGCACCTAAACCTCTCTTCACAGATGCACATAAAGACCAAGATCATACAAAACCCCAGTTTGCAACATGATTTAATAAGAAGATAAGATAGACTGTGGTGGTCAGGGGAAGGGTTCAAACAAACTGCTTGCTTACAATTGACCAGCCATTTTTATTCCCTCTTCTTTCTGTTTTACCATGCTTGTTCTTTGCCCATATACCTTGACAACACACCAGTGTTTTGACTACTGCAAAGCACAGCATCAGTACTGTTTCCCCAACATTTCCCCATCAGTAAGCTGAGGGTGAGCAAGTTCCTGGGTGGAGACACAACTAGGAGAGCTGACCCAAATTAACCAAAGGGATATTCCATACCATATGATGTCAAGTCAGATATAAATGCTAAGAAAAGGAGGAGAGGCAGGGACTCTCTTGTTTGCCTTCCCAAGCAACCACTAGACATGCTGAAGCCTACCTTCTCAGGAAGTGGCTGGACATTGCTTGCTGATGGGAAGTAGATAACAAAATATTTTTTCTCTTTGCTCATGCGTGTACAGACTTTCACATTCACTTTAGTAAACTGCCTATTTCAACCTATAAGTAGTTTTTCATCTTATTTTCTCTCCCTTGTCAAGCTGAGAAGAGGAAGTGGCAAAGCAGCTTGGTGGGCACTCAATGTCCAGCCAAGATCAACCCAACACATTCCTTTGAAACTTGGTCATGTTTTGAATACCTCTGTCTGAACTGCCTGTGTGATTTGTATATCACTCATGTAGCTCTGTAACTTCAGTCCCTTTCCCACTGTTACTCATCATGTTTAAACTTCCGTTATGTCAAGTTCAAGGGTTTCTTGTTTTTGCTCTCTAGCTAAACCTCAAGCCAAAGCCTAGTCCTTTGCCTGCACTTCTTCACAATTAGTTCATAAAAATAATACAATTTTAAATGAGGTAAGTATCAAGAGGTGACCTTGGAATCAAACTGTTGTGTTTTAATAACTTTTTTTTAGTCTTCTGTTTCATGTAGTAAGTGTGTTAATACTGCAAGCTATAACCTTACTAAAGAATTGATGTCAGATATTTAGAGAAGAATTGAAATTTCCCCTTCCATTTGGTTAATGACAAATCACTAGCAAACCATTGTCTCCAAGTAAACTGATTTTAAATTCCAAATATCTCTGTCAAGTCTGGCACCTTAAAAGTCTTGAATGTTTCACAAGTACAGAATTTTAGAAATTTCCAGATATATTTGTGTAATATGTTCTGTACTTGAACTTTTTCATTGCTAAAATCATATTCTTAAGAAGTATATTGCAATTAAAATACAATTATGTTGCATTTTCAGACAGGTTACATTGTGATTTTCAGTAATCATTCATCAGTAATTAATATATATTTCCTGACCATAATTTATTAATACATTATATAATATTAAAAATCAATTATGCTAACCTTTCTTTAAATGAACATTATATGACTACTCATAGCTAATCACAAAAGCTTCACTTGAGCCAATGTACTGTTAACAGATAGCTTTGGTTCCTTCATGTGCACACATTTACTATTGTACCATGATATTAAATACAAGTTACCAAAAATCCCACAATGGCATGATAAACCATGGATGAAAAACCACAGCTATAGTGGGATAAAATATTTTTTTTTCCTATTGTGCTGTTGTTTCCTGAAAATTAATTAATTTTAAATAGTCAGTGAAAAATAGATTTGTTTTTTGTTGGTGACATTTTGTTTGGTTTGAGGAGCTTTTTATTATTTGAATACAAATACTTACAAGCCAAAGGAAAAATAAAAGAACATTATAAGAGTCTCTCCATTCCCCCCACCCCAATACATCCTGAAAGTTGAATGTACAGAAAACTCATTTTTTCATTTCAGTATACTAATTAAACGCTTTCATAAGCAAGAGTTTATCAATGATACCTTTTATGCACTACTGTAATAAGCTGCCTGTTCAAACAGGGAACAGGAGGATAAAAATGTAAGAACAGAAATAAAGTATTTTCATATTAGTTAAGATATGATTATTGAGAGACGCCTCTTCACAAATTAAGGTGCAAACAAGGCCACATGCCAAAGTCAATAGTACGTATTGTATTTAACAATAAATGTGAGGTAAAGAGAGATAGAAAGAAATAGGAAAGGGGACGAGGAGAGAGAGTGAAAGAGAGACAGATTAAGTAGAAAGATATCAACACTCTGTGGATCCAGATGACATCCTGTTGATCCTCTTCACTCTGGGCTTCATGGTGGTGAAGGTTCTAAGGTAGCTCAAAACTCCTCGCTACTTATACATCTTAGCAAAAAAAGGAATTGACTACACAGTTCTCTTATTCAATTGGTTGAATGATTTTCTCACTTCCAGAGCTAATTAATCCCATGCTTAATCTTTGTCTTCTTTTAAATTGGTGGGTTTCTTGCCTTGAGTTTATGGGTTGTGGTTTCTCCATGCAAGATAGAGGTGATTTTCAGCACAGCTGCTGAGTTGACTTTCCTTGTGGATACATTCCTTTCCCCCAGCCTTGTTTACCTTCCTGTAAGCCCTGAGATAACACCTGGACAATGGTGCCACCTTTATCTTGTCTCAAGTTCCCTTCAGGTAGCTTAACTCGCAGTCCAAGGTTTCAGGAATCCATGGAGGCATATTCAGGGTGAGGATGGTTCAGTAGTCACAGGCTTCTTTACACAGTTTGCCACAGTGGGCAAAGTCCTTCTGCAATCTTAACAGTGTTTGAGGCAAAAGTGGTTTTTTTCTGTTTTGTTTGTTTTTTTGTTTGTTTGTTTGTTTTTTGGTTTTTTTTGTCTTTTACAATGTTTTGTGTCAAGCATTTGAATCACAAAATTCATCATCATACACAGATCATTACTTTGGAAAGAGATCATTGAGCTATACATCAATCAATGTTACTTTTCAAATTACATCTTTGTTAGATTATGTTCATTCTGATTAGCTGAAGCTTTATGGTGTCTTAGTGAAATTAATACAAACTACCTTTTGAGAATCATAAACATATAACTGATTGGCAGAGGTTCAAAACAAACCAGAGTTCATTTGTGACACTATCTACTTAGATATCTTAAGAAGGGATATTAAAAAAAAGAACCAAAAAACCCCCCAAACCCCTAACCAACCAACAAAAAACCAAAACAAACAAAAAAGACCCACCAAAACCTAAAACAAAATACCCCTCCCCCCTCAAAACCCAAACTATACTTTTTCTCCCGCTGTGTTTGGAGAGGTTTTGTCTTAGAGGTCCAGAAACAGGAGAAAGCTCTGGCTAATTGCCACTGCCATTAGACCCTGAATTAAAGTAGTTCTAAGACAAACAATTTATCTAAAGTTAGTTTAAAATAATGATTTTAAAAGACATCTTCCAGCATGGTTAAAAGCATTTCCTATGTTACATATACAATCCATTTGCTTCCTGACTTCCCAATGGATCAATACTACCTCTGTATTTACATTTTGTGCCATGGGGAGATTAGCTGGTTTACTCAGCTTCTTATTCCCAAAGACAAGAAAATCATTACTACATTTTGGGACCCTAATAGAAATGTGATCTGAGAGTTTAGTGCCTTGTAATGAATATAATGAACTGTGTTGTTTCAAGTGAGGATGGGTTGCAGGGGTGGCTTCTGTGAGAAGACAACAGGAGATGTCTCCATGTCAGACAGACAATTCCAGCTGGCTCTGAGAGGGACCCACTCCTGGCCAAAGCAGAGGCAACAAAAGATATTAGAACTTTCTCTGTGCTAACATATTTAAGAAAGGCTAAAAAAACACTGGAGCAGGAGAAGAATGTGGGAAGGAAGGAGCAACAGAGAATAAGTGTTACCAAATTCCCACAACTATATCTTACTCTGTTTTTAACCAGCAATAAATTAAATTCATCTTCTCCAAGCTGAGTCTGCTTTGCTCAAGAGGATGAGCAATTGGTGAGCATCTCATGACCCATGAATTTTTCTGTCTTATTTTCTCTCTGTCTTGTTGAATGTGGGGAGGGAGAGAGTAACTAGGGCATGGTGACTGGCCTGAATGCCAGTCAAGGTTAACTCACTCCAGTGGCATTCATTCATGTAGTAATATATGTGTACTATGCACCATGTGAGTATTTTCTCCAACATTACGTATTAAGTTGATTTCAGTAGTGAGCTCCCTAACACAGTCATATTGCTAATATATACTGTGCCTACATTCTTCAGATGTATTATTGGACTAATGACATTAACTGCTTTAAGGATGTAATGATTATTTAGATTTAATGGATTTATAGACAATTAAAGCATCTAACACTTTAAACTTTCCAATAGTGTTTTACTATTGTATAATACTTTCCTATTGCTTTACATACATTCACAGTCATAACTGTCTTTTGTGGTGACTCAGAAGTAAATTTAAAAATATTGACTATGCATCTTCAATTATTGCTGTATCACAAAACTCATAATACAGCCATTATTCTCACTAAAGAAAACAAATCTTAAATGTGGATTTCCTACCAAAAAAAAAAAAAAAAGATACAGTTATTTTAGGCTGTAGTTTCAGATTATTTTTTAAGTGATTTTATTAACTAAATAAGCATTTACAGCTTTTTGGATTTTGAGTAAAATGTGTTGAGGAATGAACATGTAATTAACTGCAAACAGTTAATTTTTGTTTTGTACAAACATATTTTCTGTTATTTAATGCATCATAAACAAGTTTTCCGACAGTAAGGTATATGGCACTCATGAGTTGATAATATTTACTAAAATGAATAACCTTATTAATATTTGAAATAAGATTATAGAGTTAAGGGGTTCATGTAAGGAAGAAATAACTATCTAAATTAATCCTTAATAAACTGAGTTAAAAAAATCAAAACATGCAGTTGAACATAATATTTTATTTGATTCTGTGTTTATGGGTTGGGTTTTTTTGACACTTTGATAAGTGACTTATGCAAAATTTCTCATAAGAAGCTTCTAAGTGGGTACAACTTCAATATGCCTGCATTTCATATGCTATATTTACTTAGTATGCCTCACTTATTTTACAGCACTTTTTCCCTCTGGTTGATAACATAAACTTGGTGAATCTGTTATTGGCTAGTCTTCCCAAGGTTAATGCTGAGAAAGACTGGATGATTCTTTTGCCTGCCATTACAGAGGAACTAGGGCATGAGCATGATTCTTAATCCAGTCTTAAGAATTCTGCTATGGATCTGTGTCCTTCATTACACTTCCTTTTTCAAATACGGGGTGAATTTCAGCTAGTTGCAAATATCAGTTTAGCTTTGCTGAATATGAAAGGGTACAAAAACGCAATGCAGGCTGTCTCATTATGCATTTCAAACTGGAAGCAATTAGTTTGATCAGCAAATCCCCAAAGCTCTCTGTCTGAATTTGGCCTTCACTTAATGTGTCACAACAGCATACAGAAAATTATATATGCCTTTCATAAGTTAATTCTGAAATCTGTATGAGAAGTCTGCATTTTTCCACACCATTTTATCATCTGTAATGTTTAATCTTAATTATGTACTTCAAATGTGTAACAGCTTGCTTCAAAGATTCCACAGACATGTGTCTGAACAGAAATTTGACAAGTTTTGCTGAAAAACACCTGATAGAACTGTGATATAATAATAACAATAATGCTCTGAATTTACATTCTGCTCTGCATTTTGGTAGCACTGCATGGACATTACTTAATTAACTTTCCTAACATAGCCTTCTGAGAAACATTAGTGTTCTCTTACTACATAACATATGCAAGATTACAGAGCAGTTTATCACACATGACTATATAGAAAGCTTTATCTTATAGTTTTGGCTTTTCTGAAAAAAAAAAAAAAAGCTCATGCAAATCCTGCCCTCACTTGCATTCACAGTTAACGCATTTTCCTGAATAAAAATTGTTTAGAATGTGCATTTAAGTATTGTACATACCTCTTAAACATTTTGAATTTCCCTAAGCATTTCTGGGCATTTAATGAGGATAAAAAAGACTAAGTTCACAATATGTGCCAATGGACTTTTATAAATGAAGGTAAACTGAAAAAGGGTAGGTTCATCTTGGACTTGAGGAACAAATTCTTTTATTGTAAGATTGATGAGACACTGGAACAGAATGCCCAGATAAGCTGTGGATGCCCCATCCCCAGAAGTGTGCAACACCAGGTTGGATGGGGCTGTGAGCAACCTGGTCTAGTCCTTGGCCTAGATCAGCACAATGAACTAGGTGATCTTTAAACATCTCTTGCACCCCAAATCATTTTGTGATTCTTTGAGGGTATTTCTATATAAGAAATATTTTACTTCTAAAATATCATATTGATTTACTGAATTGTCAGGGTTTAACCCCAGCCGGCAGGTAAGTACCACAAAACCGCTCGGTCCTGGTGGGGAGAAGAATTGGAAAGAAAAGGTAAACCTCATGGGCTGAGATAAGAACAGTTTAATAATTGAACCAAAATATAATAATATTTATAATAATTATAGAATTATTAATAAAATAGTACTATTACTAACTATTCTATAAATATTAACAGTCATGATAAAGAGAGAGGATGAGATTAACAGAACCCAACAGAAATGAGTGATGCACAATATAATTGCTCACCACCCACTGACCAAAACCCACACCATTACTAAACAGCAATGAGCCCCCTCCTGGATAACTCCTACAGTTTCCATGCTGGGCATGATGTTCTGTGGTACAAAATATCCCTTTGGTCAGTTTGGGTCATCTGTCCTGTCCATGCTCCCTCCCAGCTTTGAAGGGACAGACAGAGACAATGAAAAATCCTTGACTGAGGGTAAGCACTACTTAGCAAAAAATTGTGTTATCAACATTTTTCTCATCATAAAGCCAGCAGACAGCAGTCTACTAAGCTACTAAGAAGAAAATAAACTCTGTCCCAGATGAAACCAGGACATTAATAGTGAGTTTCTCCCTCCTTGTGTGAGCTACTACATAAAACATAATAGAGTCAGTATATGACTACATAAATATTTATAGAAATAGGGGTATGTAAGTAAGCTTTTTGCTTTAGGTGGTCCCTGAGGCAGACAGCACTAGTCTCCAATTTGATTGAACATGATAATAATATACACTATCTGTGGTGGCTCCAGGCATTCACAATAATGCTCATCAAGATTTAGTAGCATCTGTTTCCTGTTATTAGGATATGAATTACAAGACACTAATTTGGTTAGTCAGTTATTAATTAGAACTACTTGAATTTCTGAAACTTACAGAATTAGAACATGATTGTTTAAGGGAAGTTTGATTATTTCTTTCACCCAATGAAACCTGAAAATTGTATAAATATTTTTTTTTAATTTTATCTCCTACCTAGTGCAAGTAATTGATTCATATTATGAATGTAAAGGCTGAGAGAGTCCTGTCCATCTATAGATGGAATACCATAAACCAAGAGAATAAGTCACATCTTGGTGCTCACATACCTTTTGTCAACTCTGCATATGTGATACTTGAAAAGATGTGAAAGCCATGTTTTTCTCCTTTGATAATGATTTACCCAGCCTTTTAAGTTTATCCTTGTGTCTTATTGTTCATTCCCACAGGTGTCTTGAAAATTTAAACAGAAATTTGAGATAGACCTGTAAAGTGAGATTCCTCTCTTGAAAAAAAAAATAAAAAAAAAATAAAAAAAAGAATGCCTGCCTTCCCTAAAATTATTGCAAGGCTTTTGGTGAATTTCACTTTCTTGAGGATTATAAATCCCAAATGTGATTTGACTTCATGACCAGTTTTCAACAGTGCTTTAGATAGAATTAGTTTTGTTTGCTTGTTTACTTAAGAATGTCTTTTCCCCCTAATTTTTACTCCCTGGTTTGTTTACAGATATAGATCATATTCTTCCCTTAGGCTAAGCCTGCCATTTACTGAAAGATAGACATATGAGCCCCCAAAACACAGACCCACTCCAGTACAGACCTTCACACACCCACACACATGTAGAACTGGCCAGGACTCCACTGGCCCCTCTGATAGCCAGCTCCACCCTATTGCAGCAAGACCAGCAGAGATCGCAAGCATAAACGTGATGCACAGGCAAATCTGGTTTTATTCAAATCAGCTCATACTTATAAACTCCAGTAAACCCCGCCCTGAACACAACAGGTCTGACCCCATAGGCAGAAGGCTGCAAACATGGACATATATGGTAAAACACAGGTACTTTCCGGGTTGCTGTGTTGTTGTTTACCCTCTAAGTTTGATGTCCCATGCTCCTCTGGATTCACCAGAGCCAGTGGGTGGCGACACCACCCCTATGGTCTTGCACTTCACAACTTTACTGTTTGAGGACAGGCTTGGCCCATTTTCTTAAATTCTGATTTTAGTTACATTTGAGAAATTATAGGACATCAATCATTCACAAAAGAGTGGCAGAAGTGACATGGGACTTCTGGGACACCTGTGCACTTCAAAAGTAGTAGCTGGCAGGCAGGCAAGATACCTCTTAGATTTTCAGGTTAAGTTTTATCTGGTTCACATATTGAAAGAGGTGCTATTATTTTCAGTTCTGTTACATGAAGAACACTTCTAATAGACAGCAAAAAAAAAAATCGTGATTTTTTTCATATATTTTTGTTGGTGGTTGCTAAAAATAGGTTTCCCCAAAGAATTACACATGTGGACAAGTGTAGTGAATCAGCAGTGCATTAAACTAGGGCAATGAAGCACAAGGATTGCTTTCTTCAAATAAGCTTCCAAATGCAATTTAGGTTTTGTTAGCTAGTAAATAGGTTCCAGCAGAACTGATACAGCTGAACCAATATCTAACATCAGTTCACTGAAGTGTGGCTGTCCTCCAGGGTTCCAAATGTCAAAATAGCAAGGGATTTTATGAGCAGAATGAGATGAACAGAATTCATCTATATTCTCTACGGTTATATCAGGCACCACAATTTTGTCTACCTGAATCCATAATAAATGTGTTCCCTTCACATCTGCACATCATTGCACTTTTCCAAGGTAAGAAGCCTGGGACCTATTTCAATTTGCACACACTGATCTTGTAATTTTTAATTAACAGCACACTTTCTGACTAATTTGATGACTCTTTTTCTTAACTTACTTTCTGTTTCCTAATGGTTGTACTGCTACATAATTTGAAGAACATAAGAATTTAAAATGATGTTGAACAAAAAAGATAAAAGTTCAAGAAATGCTTCTACCAAATATAATAGCAAAACTATCCATTTTTTTTTTCTCAAACATTTGGGGTTTTTGATCAACAGAAGTTTAATATTTCACTTTCTGAAAAAAAGGACAGAGTCCATCAGTCTTTCCTAAAGACAAGGCATAAAACTGTTGAATTACAATTACAAAAATAATTGATTTTAAAATTCTAAAAACAAACATTTTACTAGTAAAAAGGAATCTTTTTTTAAAATAGGGACAGATTAAGTTAAACTGCTCATCTTAGATCTTATTTAAATGACAAGTAAAACACAAAAATCAAGTACTTGATCCTGGCCATAATAGAGCTATAGTGTTCAATTTCTAGCATAGTGAAATACAAGACTTTTCATGGGATAAAAGAAAAAGGAACCAAAAAGAAAATATTGAATCAAAAATATGTTAAACTGTGAGTAAAAGGAGCATTTTCAATGAGTAGAAGGTTTTAGGTATTTTTCCCTGTAGAACAGTAACTAAGTCAAGTAGGACAGCCACTTTAATTCCTATTATAAGCATTTATTTATAAAGAAAAGGATCAAAGAACTTAATATGCTTTATTTAAAGCAATTAAAAGATTACAAGTCATTTTGGGAAAAACAAAACAAAACAACAAAATAAACACACACATACACATACACACAGGAACCCCCCCAAAAAACAAAACAACNTCTTAACTTACTTTCTGTTTCCTAATGGTTGTACTGCTACATAATTTGAAGAACATAAGAATTTAAAATGATGTTGAACAAAAAAGATAAAAGTTCAAGAAATGCTTCTACCAAATATAATAGCAAAACTATCCATTTTTTTTTTCTCAAACATTTGGGGTTTTTGATCAACAGAAGTTTAATATTTCACTTTCTGAAAAAAAGGACAGAGTCCATCAGTCTTTCCTAAAGACAAGGCATAAAACTGTTGAATTACAATTACAAAAATAATTGATTTTAAAATTCTAAAACCAAACATTTTACTAGTAAAAAGGAATCTTTTTTAAAATAGGGACAGATTAAGTTAAACTGCTCATCTTAGATCTTATTTAAATGACAAGTAAAACACAAAAATCAAGTACTTGATCCTGGCCATAATAGAGCTATAGTGTTCAATTTCTAGCATAGTGAAATACAAGACTTTTCATGGGATAAAAGAAAAAGGAACCAAAAAGAAAATATTGAATCAAAAATATGTTAAACTGTGAGTAAAAGGAGCATTTTCAATGAGTAGAAGGTTTTAGGTATTTTTCCCTGTAGAACAGTAACTAAGTCAAGTAGGACAGCCACTTTAATTCCTATTATAAGCATTTATTTATAAAGAAAAGGATCAAAGAACTTAATATGCTTTATTTAAAGCAATTAAAAGATTACAAGTCATTTTGGGAAAAACAAAACAAAACAACAAAATAAACACACACATACACATACACACAGGAACCCCCCCAAAAAACAAAACAACCACAGAGAAACTGACCAAACACCCAAATAGTCTGGTCGTACAACTCTTGTACAAGGAATCTAATTCCACTTCTTTACTTTTGCCACTTATTACAAGGACACATATATCTGTTCAAACCCTTAATGCCTATTTTCACTCTTCTACTGTCACGTCACATCTCAACATTATTCTCTTTTCTTTGTTCTTCATCAATTAGCAGAATTCCAGCTCCTGAACTTCAAATTCACCAGAATGTTGTCTTGGGTTACATATTGTGCAGGTCATAGATAAAATATTTGTTCCGTTTTTANCACACACACATATATAAATACATAACTCAGATAGTTTTGGGAGACAAAATCATTTATTCTCTCAAAGCATGTTATCTTCGTAACCAAACAGCACGAATTCTTAGATTCAGTAGCAGTGTGCAAGAGGTAAAAGCTCTTGTATCAGGAAAAACTAACCTAGAAGTAGTCCCAATAGTCCCTGAGCAGTTCATACATTATAGTTTAAATGTCTCCAAGTTAAAAGAAATAAAAAATAAGTAAGAAAAAATCTAAGCTAAAACGGACTTTATCCATTTTATAACTGAGTTCAGTTCCATTAAATATATTGGTTTATCTTTCTGAATGTTTAGTTGGTTGGATTTGTGAGAACTATCACTTAATGTGCACAAAATTTAACTCCCTGGGGAAAAAAAAAATTACTTGTGGTATGTACAGAAATAATTTGCTTCAACTACATACAATTTTTTTCAGAAACACCTATACTTATATATGCAAGAAGAGCCCTCTATTGTGTTCATATGTCGAGATTTTAGTAGTGGACTGGGGGCTGCAGGAGTGGCTGGTGTCATAAGACACTAAGAACTGTCCCTAAATAGGACATAACCAGTTCCAGCTGACTCCAAGACAGACTCACCACTGGCCAAAGCTGAGACAGTCAGTGACACTGGAATTTTCTCTATGACAACATACTTCAGAGAGGATAAAAAACACTGTGAAACAACTGTGCAGAAAGACTGTGAATAGTGCAAGAGAAAGAGCCCTGCAGATATCAAGATTAGAGAAGAAGGAAGAGAAGATACTCCAAGTAGCAGAGCAGATAATCCACTGCTGCAGCCCATGGCAAATCATGGAATCATGGAATGATTTGGGTTTCAAGGGACATGAAAGAATATCTAGTTCCAACCCCCCTGCAGGGACACCTTTCATTAGACCAGGTAGCTCAGAGCTCCATCTTACTTGGCCTTGAACACTTCCAGCAATGGGGCATTCACAACTTCTCCAGCAAACCTGTTCCAGTGCTTCACCACCCCTACAGTAAATAATTTATTTCTAGTATATAATCTAAACCTATTCGCTTTCAGTTTGAAGACATTCTCTCTTGTTCTGTCAGTACATGCCCTTGCAAATAGTCTCTGTCCATCTTTTTTGAAGGCTCCCTTCAGGTACTGCAATAGTGCAATTAGGTCACCTTGAAGCCTTCTCTTCTCCAGGCAGAATAATCCCAATTATTTTAGCCTTTCCTCATGGGAGACATACTCCAGCTCTCTAATCATTATTAGTAAGCTCAAAATTCAGTTGTTTGTCTAAACAGAGAAGTATGTTAAGATATACTGATCTGAAATTAGAAAAATAAGATTTTAGTCAGAACCTGCACTTCATTCTTGCTTCTTGCCTCCCTCTCTTCTTACTACTTCTATCCTTCATCTACATCTTTCCTTCCTTCCTTCCTTCCTTCCTTCCTTCCTTCCTTCCTGCCTGCCTCCCTTCCTCCCTGCCTCCCTTCCTTCCATCCTGCCTTCCGTCCTGCCTTCCTGCCTTCCTTCCTTCCTTCCTTCCTGCCTGCCTCCCTGCCTGATCCTGTGCTGTGCTCATTCATTTGCTATTTCTCTCCATTTGACCATCCTGTACTCAAGTCTTTAGCCACACTTCCAGCAGGCTCAGCTTTTGTTTCCCATGGGAAGAAGGCAGTGGGTAAAAAGAGGGTTTGATTTTGTGTAGTGTTACTTGGCTGTGTTCAGGCTCTGCCTGTGCTATCAACTGCCTGGACAAATGCCTGCAACGGGGCAGCATTTCCTTCCCTATGCTTTTGATTGGTTTGCATGGCTCACTATATGAATTAGAGGAGAGTAGGAAGTGTAGTGAAAATGTTTATTGCCTGGGGAGAGAAAATAACTGGGACTTGTACTGGCTGGTTGCCTTGGCACATCATCAGCAATGACCATAGTTAAGAGAATGTTTGGCAAGGCTTTTACTGTTAGGCTTTTGAACTACATGAAAAAGCCTTCACAGCTGATGAGCCAGAAAACACTACTAAGCTATGAACATGAAAAAAACCCCAAACAACAAACAAACAGATTTTCCATAATACTAGAAAGAATTAATTTAGATGATTGTAATTCAAGCTGAAGTATGTTATTACACTAAAATTAATTTTATATAGAAAAAAATTCTTATTGATAGGTAACACATACGCATTATTCTTGTTCTGTAGATAGCTATCACCTTACTTATATTTCATTACTGCATTTAAATTTAAAGATATCTAAAGTACTTTACCTAAAATTACATGAATCTGTATATTTAGTTGTCCTGGTTCAGCAGGTGGGACCAGTTGTCACTGTGTGGGGGTGATCAAAGCTGTGTATTCTACCCCCTCTATTCATTCCCAAGGTCAATGGCCCATTGGCAGCAGCTTCCCAGGGAGTCGTTAGCACCTCCACTCCCAGCCTGAGGGGGCGTAGCTGCTAATGGGCCATCAACAGTCCAAAAATAGCCCATGACTCACAGAGTTAATCACCCATTGTGTGAGTCCCCGCCCCAGGGGAGGGACTGGATGCTCCCTGAGGGTACAAAAAGGAGTAGGTAAGAAGACCACGGGAACCTTTTCGTTGGACCCAGAGGAGCAGCAGGACCTCGACAGGAGGAGCCCACCACTCTGGACCAGCCATCACCTGCACCAACGGGTTTGTCACTTCCTTTTGCTTTGGACTTGGGGAAGCCACATGGGGCTCAGCACAAGGCTAACAAACCCCTTTGGGTTTGTACCCCAGGGCACTCGGTTACACTGCTGGGTTTTGGGAGTTGAAAGCAATTTCGCTTTGCGTCAGTGCATTTACTGTATTATTATTATTAAATTGTAGCTCTGACTTATAATCTCTCTCGTGTTGAGCTCATTTCTCCTGCTGGTTTACCTCTAAACCTGCACATTAGTCTAAACTAGTAATCTACAGTACTGCTACGGTCGTTGAAGAAAGAACAGAATCTTTGGAACACAAATGACTGCGCCTGTTTTAGATATCTAAATGCCTTTAGACATTTTTCTTTTTTTTCCATAGATGAGTCTTGATGAGTCATATTATATTCCCATATCAGAACCATGATTCTGCACCACGAAGTAAAAGGAATATAACATTTAGTACCATCAATACCAGAATACCGAGATAAACATTTTTGCCATGTCTTTCCCCAAGTATTCTTTTTCTCTGTTCATATTCTCCAAAATTCTTTGCTTCAACAGCATGAGTGAAAAGGAAACAGGCTTTTCTTCCCTGTCTCTAGTGTTCATTCCCTCTTCAAAATGTCAAGAAGCACTACTGTCATATATGCAAAGTCAGTAGTAGTCTGCTGAGACATAGGTAATTTTCTTCATCATGGCTAAGCTTCACGAACAAAGATGTCGGAAGGGCTCTACCCATGTAGGTGTGTCCTTCAAGCCTCCACAGTGGATGTTTTAGGTGAGGCACAGCATGTGTGAAACTGGTCCCACCCTTTAACTCCTAAGGTTCATCTGCCACAGCTGAGCGAGCTTGGATGGTGACAGTGAGGTCCTCGTGACTAGAACCTACAGCATCCGGTATTCCCAGAAGGTCTCCCATCCAAGTTCCTAACCAGGCCTGGCCCTGCTTAGCTTCTGAGATCAGATGAGATCAGGTGTCAGGGTGGCATGGCTGTAGTTAGGTAATTTTAGCAAGCGCATATATAGTCAAGTCTTTCAACTCCAGAAACTCAACAGAAATCTTCACTGAAACATTACTGACATCACATTTGATCATATAAAATTCCTTTGTAGGGAATTGCTATCATAATTGATATGATATTTTCCATGGGAAGACAGTGAAGAAACTACTATGATGGGTTTAAACTATGTCCTTTCAGGTAGCTAAAAATAGTTGCAGAACACCTACTGTGATCAACGACACAGAATTCATTAGGAGTCAAAGTACTTCTGAATCTTCACACAGAACATCTAGTAAGAAACTTCAACAGCTAGTAGCTGCTCCAAAAGAGCTTTAAACACTCATGATTAAAATGAAGACATCCTAGCAGATAGATTTCTTTCATTCACACCTACCACCTATGTCATTTGTCACCAAATCAGAAATGAAGGTGAAATTGTACTTTTCCAGTATCCTTTGATATATATTTTGAAAGTCTATAAATACCTACTGGTAATATTTTAAGGGAACACTAAAGTCATGGCTGATGAATGATGGCTAGGCAAAGCAATTATTGCTGTCATAAAGTATGTAGTCTGAAAACTCTTTTTCTACCTTTTATGAATCTCTCACTAGAATTCTATCCTATCCAAAAAATCTATATGGTGTTCCCAAAATATAAAAATTACATATTTTTTATTATTATTTTTGTCCTATTTTTACAGGATGCTCTCAGAAATTAGATTATTTTTATTTTTATTTTGCTCTCTAACATATATTCTTAAAAAATGCTGTTCATCTCAGGCAACCCAAAAGGTTAAAGAGCCAACAAGCTGACACAGCCATTTTTGTTCCTTTCAGTAATGCTTCCTGCTTCACTGTATGTATCTGTAACCAGTGTTGATGTGCAGATTACATTTGTGTATATGTCACTGAAGGGCTGAATCGTTCTCAGAAATAAAAGTCTTCAGTACAATACCTAAAACCTGTGAGAGCTGTTAGAAAAAAAATCTGAGGGAAAAAAAAACATTTGGGATTTAAACTAAAATGTTTTCTAAGTCATGCAGGTGCACCATATGAAATCTGTAGTCTTGTTAACCCACAAACACCCTAATAAGCACATGAAAAGCACAGTTTTCAGTGGATACAGAAAAGCACATTTTATGAGGACGGTTTGAAAGTATTGAGATTTCATTACATTTTCAGGCTCAGATTGATCCTTGACAGTTGCATTGTATAAGTCTCATGAATAATTTAAGTGATTTGTGTCAAATTAATTAACAATGAACATTAGGTGATAATTTGCTATTTCCTCTTTTTGTTTTTTTTTTTTTCCCTCGGAGAGTGTTTTTAATTGAGATGATAATTTCAACATAAAACCAAATACATTTTAAGAACTTTAAGTTTCTTTCTGAGATATTTTTTAATAATACTTGCCTTATGTACAGTCCTTCATGTCATAGGTGGGATTAATTTTTCTCACAATCAGTGTTTGCCTCAGCTGTACTGAAGCCCATATGGTGATTTTGCTAGGGAGCTGGTTGAAAAGGTTTAGCACTTTGTTTCATTTTGACTATTTTTTCATGCTTTCCAATACAGAATTTAGAATCAGATTCATAGAGTAGTTTGTGTTGGAAGGAACCTTTAAAGGTCACCTGGTCCAACCACCCAGCTATGAGTGGGGACATCTTCAACTACATCAGGGTGCTCAGAACCTCATCCAACAAGGCATTAAATGTTTCCAGGGACCTCAAAGCCAGCTATAAACTGCAGAGCCTTTCATTAGCTGGGTTATTGCTGCAGTCCTGAATCAATTTCATGGTGTAGCTCAAACACTGGTGCTGCTCATTGCCTTTTGGATGAGCAGCACAAAGTGAATGAGTTCTATCCAACCTTTGGCAATAACATGGCTGCTGGTTCCTTTGCTGACAGTTTCTGGGCAAACAGAATGAGTTTTTTCCTTTCAGTCCTACAAGAGCATAGCAGTGGTCCTACTGCAGAAGTTATTGCCTGATCTGCCTCTATTTGATAAGGAGAGAATTTAGGTCTCTTGGGCTCTGAATTATACCTGCATCTCTTCATAACTTTCCTACAGACAAACTGGATACTTTTCTAGCTCATATGCAATTGTCTGCTAGATGATATTTTCAAGGTATTTGCTGCTATTCAGCTACTAAATTTTCTTTATCTTTAAGGTGGACTGCATTAACAGCTACAGCTAGTATACCTAGGATTTAGTTCCCACATGATCCTTATCTTCTTACTCTCATGTGATTTGACAGAAGAGAAAATGAACTACAAAACAGCTCCTGCAGAGACTAACATATGTGACAATTTTGCCTTATTGAAACCATAAAGTTCACAGAACATATATTTTGGATCAATAATTGGCAGGATGTTACCTCATGTTCATAATATGCTGAATAAGGACACACCTGACCCACCCTACTCAGGTCAGCGGATAAGCCCTTCCCTCTCCTATCAAAGTCCAGCATGGTTATTCATGTCTGTGTAGAACAATACATTTGTTGGTTGGGGAAAAGCACCCATTCTTTGAGTACTCTGTTGTTTTTAAGTGGGGAATCGACAGGAATAAGTAAGGAGTCCACACCAGTATTTGTGCTGGGGAACTCAGTAAGCAGTAACGTTTATAGAGTTTAAAGGGAAAAAAGAAATCTAAATGAAGTTGTGGTAGTTGAGAGGTTGGAATAACATAAATAAATGATATTCTATAGGTAAAGGGTCAAATGTAATTCAGTTAATTTCCTCCACTGTGAAGTGATATTAGTTTACTTTTTAATTATAGTTCTTAAGATTTTATATAAAGGAATTACTTAGATAATTAATAAAAAGGACACTTTACCAGATTGTATTCTCTTCTTGTAAAAATACTGGAAAGAAAGTCAAAAGGATTTACTTTTGTTTGGTTTAGTTTTGCTTACTGGATTTTTTTTTTAATTTTCTTATTTAGTTATCTAAACCAATTATTTTTGTTTAGCCAAACACTTAAGGCAGAGAGAAATCCACTGCACTTACAGTTTAAATTATTATATTTTAGGTCATGGACTTTGATTAGCTAATACTCAAGTAGTATTTAACACACCATGGTTCTCTCCTCCTTAACAATGTAAAGAATAAGAATGGTATGAATAATAACAAACTTGCAATGACCAAGAAATAGCAAAAATTACATATAAGGCTGTCTTCTCAAGTATAGTTAAACTAAAACAGCTAACATGTCTCCAAGCACCTAAACATAACCTTGACTACTTTACTCATTTGTAGTGTATTTAAGCATATAGTGAATGTTCACTCCATCAGAAAGCAAGCTACAACATACTTTTATATTTGCTCTTATATATGACTTCATGCAATTATAGAACAATAAACCTGGAAGCTGAACACATTCATAAATAAATGGGGTAAAAAAAACATACAGTTTTGAAATTGTGAAAGCTTGTTTCTCTAGGCCGTTGGTCTTAAAATAACTTATACTCTGTTTGTCATCTGGACAAGCATATTTCTGTCCATTAAAGGTGTTTGGCTCAGTCTTTATCCTTAAAATGTTCCATGATGCACGTTTAGGTTTCCTGTCTCTCAGTCTTTCCTTTTTGACCTGTAAGAATAAGAGAATGAGTGGAAAGGTACCTTCTCAAAAATATTCAACTGACTCCCTTCATCTGTTAAGCAGATGATGATTTCTTTTTTTTCCCTTTGGAGATTGAGGTTGATAATCAAAGTGAGAAGAAAGATTTTTTTTATTAAGTATGAAATCCTGAATAATCTCTCTAATTCAAAAATTGTTCGTGGGTCCCTGAATGCGTAAGGAAAGAGTTATTTGGGTTAAAACAGTTCTTGCACTCTTATAAGAGAATATGACATTTTCAGAAAGAAATATTTTAACACAAATAAAATAGAACACACCAATTCTGGTGTGAAAATAATCACAGGTTTTTTCTTCCTAAACCAAACTGAAATTCCAAGCAGGGAAAATGTCTCCATTTCAAACTGAAAATGTTGATCTCAGATTCTGTTGTTGATAGATTTTTAAAGATCTTGTTGCATGACAGCCTATCACAGAAAAAATAATTGCTTCAATGAAGTAGATTGTCAAGTAGCTATTTGTCTAATAAGTATTAAAGTCTTATCCTGTAACAAATAGCTGAGTGTCTTTGTACAATGCAATTGAAAATGACCCCAAAATCAGTTAAAGCCAGGAGAAGGCAACACTCTTTGTCCTGAAGGCAACAGCTGCAATGCCTTCCTTCCCACACAACTTCTTATAAAATCTTCAGCTAGTATCAATAAGAAGAACATGAGACAGAAGGGGGAAGCAAAGAATCTTCACTTCAAGGATGGACTTGCATAATGAGACCACGAGGAAGACAAGAGAGTTAAATAAGCATCACAGTTTTCCCAGGAGGCAGAGAAAAAACATGCTGCTTTGACTTCCCCAACCAACAAGAAAATACAGCAGAAACCATCCTACTAAGAACAGTATTTCAGATGTAAATAAGCATTTTATGTTTCGTTCACTCAAACTGAGTAGATGGTGAACAAAACCCATAAAACTTTAGGCTAGTTATGACTGCATACATGGCCTATCATTATCTTAAGAAATGTACAGAACATATTCTGTGTTAATGCATACAAAAAGCTGCCTTACATGACAATTCTGTATCTTCAGGAACAGTTTCTACTGACTGTTTAAAATTAGATATATATAATTTGGCGGATTGTACAGAAACTTTTACAGAAGTTTCTAGGATGATCAGGTTTTCTGCAGATTTTCTGGGAGGGTAAACAACACAGTTAAGCCTAGAGGTAGTAATTATCAGTTGATCCATGCACGGTGGGAATGAGCATGGGGACTGTACAAAGATCCACCTGGAAAGCTCATGTAACAACTACTCAAACAGTTGTGAAGTCTGCTAGGATTTCAATCAATAAACAGCTCTTAAGCCTCTTCATTGTCTCACTAGGCAGAAACTAGCTGAGAAGTTTTTGGATCACTCAGGGAATTCATGGCTAAGTGCACTAGCTATAAAAATAGTCAAAGCCCTAATATCCATATATTGCAACTCTAGGACAAAGTCGAGTTTCATTCTTATATAAAAATTAAGAGTTTTCACACATGGAACACAATTGTTATATTTTGAAAATTTTTCAGATTTTTTTACTAGATGCTAAATAATAGGTTCAATAGAACTTTTTTTTTTTTTCAGGAAATAAATACAGTAACAGTAAGATATGGATGGAGATTCTTGAAAGCAAGAAATAGGTCCTTCACTGACTTGCACTTTACACTTCACAGTGAGAGTTCACTTGCAAATTTTTTATTTCCATAAGAAAATAAGGAAAATACCAAATCACAGTAACTGTCCTTATACTTTAGTCTCCTGTTTGTGACAGTTGCCAGTAGCAGAGGCATTAAGAAAACTGTAAGACACAGGTTACACAGCGCTTCTTGTTTAGTCTATTTTCCCATTTTCATGGAAATCTGTACTAGCAATTGCAGAGATGAAGTCTATATCCAGATCATTCAAGCAGCTGATGCATTCATCATGTTTTAATTTGCCTAATGTCTTTCTTAATATTTACCTATATGACATTCTAAGGCAAGGAGATTTATGACTGTAAAATGGGTGTGGAGGTGGGTGAGAAAGAAGGCTAACTCTGCGAGAAGTTTTCTAGAAATTCCTGTGTAGAAATTTCATAGTGGCCTGTAGTTCTGCAGTAAAAATAAATAACAAAAAGAAACAAAATCAATTTCAAAGACTATTCCTTATTTACCTTCCTTATGATGCCACAGATCCTTGTCATCTACTATACTTCACCCTCACCTATCACTTTTTGTCACAGTGAGAGGCAAAAAGATATATTCAGTCTTTTCTCACATGGAGAACATACAATATTCACGACCATTCCTGAAATCATGGTCAGTTGTTGGTATTTTTTTTACTTTTTTTTTTTTTCAGTTCTGTCATGATCTATAGATATTACCTAATCAGAACTGAAAGGAGTGACCATGGTGTCATGAATTTATGTAATCGTATAATCAGTTCTGCTGGGTTTTTTTTTCTCTCATTTTCTTTCAGCTGAAGATTGCTTTCACCTATTCAAATAAACATCTGTATGAGTCCAAGATTTTTTTATTGAGCACTTAAAGATAAATTGGAATTATACTTTAAGCATTCATCATATTTTTACCATGCACAGTATTTTGAATTTTCCACATTATAATTCATAAACTATGAAATTCTGTACAAGGTAAAATAACTGAAATACTATACAATGTAAAACAATCACACAAAATTTATTCCATTCAGCTTTCAGCATCTATAACATAAGCATATGTGTTGTAGTCTCTATTCATAGGAGATGGAGACAAACAGGAATTTTGAGATGTTTCCTTCACTTGATTTCTTTTCCTGCAAGATAAAATGGATTGTGCTGTAGAAGCACTTATCGCTCTTCACTGAACATAATAGCATTTGGCATGACTGTGTTAGATGTAGCTATATATAGTGTAGTGTTGCCTGATGCCTAAATTCCTGTGGAAATAGACACTCAGAAACAATATTAATGGAGAAAGATAGATGGTATACCTTTATTGAAAGCTTTCAAGGTGCACACCAGAAGGTCTGTGACACGCATGCACAGGTCCACACTTGCACACAGACATGTACAAAGACCTGCACGCCGACATGCATGCACGTGATTAGGGATGTCACAGCTTTTATAACTTCTCCAGAAATTTTCATATGAGATATCGATAAACAACTATGATCTTCATTTCCCTCTGTTCCCCACCCATAGGGGTCCTCAGAAGTGCCCCTTGGAGATCTTCCAGGACCTCTAGGCCTTCTTCTTGTGTTTTGTCTTCACGATATCTACAGATGGTTTCTCACAAACACCATGGCCTTGACAGGGCATGAGAAAGCTCACAAATCTGTGAGAAAGAGTTTTAGTAACTCACCTCACATGTGAACAACCTAGGAGAATCTATGTAAGTTATATAATCTCAAAAATCTACAAAATATACTAAAATCCTTAGGCATCAGTAGAAACAGCTAGATGAACTGAACATCATCTCTCCTCCAAGGCCTTTGTAAGACATCTGAGATGGAAAGTCTTCATCAGAGATATACCAAGTCTTTGCTTATCATGCTAGTTAATAGGCTATCAATCCACTCTGAAACATTACCTAAGCTGGTTTATGACATATAAAGTGTTCTGGAATAAACATAGCCATCACTCACAGACAAACCACATTCTTAGTTCTTACTAATGGAATGGTGCTTGTTTTTTTCTTTTTTTTCCTTTTGATTGTTTGGGTTTTGTAACTTTTTTTTTTAAATTTTATGTATAATAATCAAGGAGTAATATAAAACAGTGTAAATTTCAGTATGAAACAGGATTAGTATCCAGTATTATAAAAATAAACACTGCTTTCTTTACAGTTGCAACCGCAAACCAGAAAATAATCGGATTATGACAATTCCAAGGATAGTGACATTTTGAATTGTACAATGGCTGTTTCATGCCTTCTGAGATCCATCCCAAAATGAACAATGGAAACATTTTTGATTTACTGAACAAGCCTTTTTTTTATGTTATGAAGAAAAATAAATTTAAAATCTAACCTAAGTATCATATCTGATCCCAAATTAAGCCCCAGTAAGAAATTTTAACATCTGTCTGAGGAACCTACAGCCTTTACAAAATTTCCATTCAGAAAATAGATTACAGCTTATGTAAGCAAGGCTTTCTCTAGCAGAAAAGACTTTATGGTCTCATTAAAGGAAGGGAAGCCTGTGAGCATGCCAGCTGACGCACTCCACAGGGGATTCATCTTTATAACCCTTGTTTTCTGCTGGGGTTTGTGGAGTGTATAAGAAGAAATAAAAAGAAAGAAAAAATGGTTTCATAAAATCTTAGCAACTTAATTAAAGCTTACTGAGGAGAAAATAAAATGGAAAAAAAATTTGGGGGTCAAGGTAACAGTGGTTTAAAAAAACTAACAGTAAAGACTGCAACAGAAACCAACGAAACCCAGAAGATTTTATTCCCTTATTCTCATCAAGAGGTGATGTTTGGCCACTTCCCAGAAGGCAGGACTACTGCATATGGAACTGTTGTTCTGGAAGACAAACATCATGATGATGAATACCTACCCCACTCCTTTCTCTTAGCTCTGTTACTGAGAAGACTCCACATGGCATGCGATATCTAAAAAGACATCTCCTAATATCTTGCCTGCCCCCAGCCTGCTGGTGAGGGAGCAATTTTTGAGACAACGCTAATGCTCTGCAACACTGCTCATCAGTAACCAAAACACTGGTGTGTTATCAACATCTTTCGAGCTACCAATGCAAAGCACAACAGTTTGAGGGCTGCTATGGGAAAAATGAACTTCATCACAGCCAGACCTAATACACGAGGTTAAATAAACCATTTAAACAAGTGCACTACTGCATAGGTGAATATAAACACACTCAAATAAAATAACTCATAAAACTCCTTCCTAGAATTCTTAGGTTATTAAAACTTTGATGTTTTCTTCTTTACTGAAAATCATATCACTAGGGCTCTTACTAGAAAAACAAACTTTGCTGAGATACCTACTTAAGCATCTATATCTACTCTGAAATAATTTCAGATCTGCAAATTTGGTACATTTTTAAATCTCCTGGCAGACATTGTGTATTACATCTTTTCAAACTGAGCTTAACTGACTCTACCAGCAGAGAATTCAATTAGAAAGGCTTGAGCATGAAGTGCCAATAAATTAAATAACAGCCCCAGTTAAAGAAATCTTCAGAACATGACTCCTGCAACCCATAGTGAATGACTGGATCTTCAGGCTTCACATATTCATAAGCAGGTTAAAGGAAATAATATTGTATGATCAGGTGCCCACCAAGCTGTTCTCTCACTTTCCACCTTCCCCCAGAAGGTACAAAACAAAATAAAAATATCTCAAGATAAAAACGTTGAGTTAGTATAATTGAAAAATTATTGGAGAAAGTTAATGAAGACTTTTTGGCCTTGTAAAGAGGGAAAAATTAACCAAATATTAGAGAATCTATATGGTCACAAATCTCTTAGATTCTCAGTTCCCAGAGACTTCAGTGATGTTTACAAATCCATTTTTGGTTATTCTTGCAGTTAAAACTCTTCAGACCTTTGTTATGACTGGTGTTACACTTTTGCTATTACTAGTGTTATTGAAACTAAATATCTAATGTATTAACATACAAAATCTATTTTTCAGAATCAATAGATAAAATACTTAGGGGTTTCTATTCATAACTTGAGATGCTTTCATTTCTAGCCTCGATCAAGTATGCTAAATATTGCTATCATTCTGCTGCTGCCTGGTATCAGGCTACACTACTCTTGGCAACATAATGGACTCAAAATCCTAATTACTCATAGAATCTGTAGTACTATATCAAGAACCCATTTTCGCTATTTATCTTAAAGTGGCATGATTCCAAATCAGTCTGAATTAAACAGCAGTTTTTGGAACTTCTACACTTTTTTTACAACTTAAAATAAAATTACAGCATGATATATATGATCAAAAGCCATTAATATTGACTATTGCTCTGCTTATCTCCCAGACTCGCAATGACATACTGTGAGAGAGATGAGTGTGAAGCAGTTAAATATTCCACACAATATATGTCTAATATATATACTCTTCTCATTAATAATTCTGAACAGATTTTCCACTTCATTCCAATAGTTTTCAAATAAAATTGTAAGAATTATAATGACTAAAATAGCAAACTGTAAGTTACACAAAATATTAATTATACCATCATTATTTATGTCTAATTCATAGAAAAAATCAGTTATGGCAGATTTATGAGGGTCTTTTCTTCATTTTTGTTTCCTCACAGGTGTCATTACAAATAAAGAAATTAGGTTATTATTTAAACATGAGGCACTAAGTAGCCATAATGTGTGCATACAGTGAAAGACACTTGCTAACATGCAGGCAGCTGGAACTGTGGGAAATTCAGTAAATTAACTTGTAACAAAAGGAAGTCTATTTAAAGGAAATATTCACAATATAAATATGAAAGAAAGGTGAAAGAAATATGGCTTAAATGTTAACATTTAAATATACTCAATTCATGGTATATCTGACTTTATTGGATTTGGGGTGTGATTTTTTTTTTAAACTTTGAAATACCACATGAATCAAAATCAGAATTTTTCAGACAAGTATCATATGTATTAGAGTATAAGACTGTTGAGTATCAGGTGAATTCTTAACCACAATATACTATTAAGCAATTGACTGGTTTTACTATACGATTGCTTAGATGTGAAAAATGATTCTCCACTCATATTTCCTTGTAATTCAACTATTTTAGGTTATTATCGCTAATTCAGATATATATGCAACATGCCTCCATTATTTACTCCTTTCTTATTCAAGTGAAAACTTAATAATATATAAGGAGACATGTAAACATACACTGAATAGGAAAAAAAAAACCTTTTTCATGTTTGTTCCCATTGTAGTATATTTTCTTTCACTAAATCATATTTTTCTTAAAAAACTTTTATCTTCCTTGGTATAAAATTACTCAATTCCTTACATGTGCTAGAAGCAACTTATGTCCATATCTACATTATTCTTTTTCTAAAATTGTATTTTCTTTAAATTACTTTTTATTTATTTATTTTACACTACTTCTTTGGATATCAGCAGCCTTTTATTTGTAATTATGGCGACTTACTGCAAATCCCAGGAAATATATTGTTTTTTAATTTACTCATGTCAGCAAAAGTCTTCACTTTTTGAATATGACACTGACTAACTAAATATTTGTTATTTACCAGATCTTAGAATGGCATACTATTGCTACTCAGAACTGAAATCTTTATACTTTGTACAAGTAACTCTTAGGACAGTCAGGTAGGTGCAACAAATTGCCCAGAAAGGTGGTGCAAACTCTGGCCTACAATGTTTTCAAGTCCTGAAAGATCAGAGCAACATGGTCTGATATCTAAGTTGACTCTAATTTGAGAAGGAGTCAGACCTTCACAGGTCACTTCCAATTTGAGTTACTCTGTACTTCCATGATTTGAAGCTTAGATGCTCTATTTTGTTATTAGTACAACCTAAGGAAAAAGAATCAAAAAAATACAATCAAATATTTGAGGATTTAGTGGTGGTGATGAGATAGTAAAGGAAGTTGTGAATTTGTTGTTTGGGGGGTTTTGTGG
>VWZD01005113.1:106466-120630 GCA_013396695.1 Sakesphorus luctuosus | reverse complement strand
TTATATATATATTAATTTATATTAATAATTCTCCTGAGGAAAACATAAGACTGGGGATCAGATATAACTAATGGCAAGTGATGGCCCTGATACACATCTGTCCAGAGATTAAGCCTTTGCTACAAAAAACAAATTCAGAAATGTAGGTTTTAAGCCACTTCCAGACTAACATGATAGATTCCATATTTTCCATGTCACAATATCATTAGGGAGTAAAGAATATAAGAAGAACAATCACAAAACAAGACTAAGTTAGAAGAAGTGTAGCTTTGGTTTAGCAGCTGTCCCTGTCAGGTTTGGGAAGTCCTTTAATCCTTGCAAAGAAACACATTGTCACACTGATTCTGGTGAAATGAAACTGTACACATACAAGGTGTACTTATCTAGTTCACCCTTAAGTTTCAAAATTAAATATAGCTCACTGTGTGTGTATACATGTACATTTATGATGAGCTTTTAAGTGTATATTTCAATATTAGAATACAAAAAATTAAGTAGGTTCTGGGACATATGCTATTGTCTGGTAGTGGAAGATATAGTTAGGTTGGGTCTTTTTATTGTCATGTGTCCTTGACATCATTAACCCTGATGGGTAAGAATAATTTTACCTCTACCTCTTAAGACACATTTACTGGTTTGTTCTTCCTGTAGTAGTGATGGATATCTCGTGTTTATTTTGCTTTCCCCTTGCTTGATCTGACAGATCATGAATCATTAAACAGAGAGAAAGAAGGAGAAAAAATATTTTTCACAGGAACTTACAGTTTCTGAAGGTTTTGAGGGTTTTTTTTGGTCAATTGCTTCTGGTTTTCTGTTAAGCAGCAAATAACTGCCTTTTCACAGTATAAGTAACGCTGAATGTGTTCACAAGATGCTGATCCAAAAATGACATGATGTATGCTGTTTAAACTTTGATCACCAGTATTTTCTCCGAAGTGATACAAAAAGGTACCTAAAATATGAAGGGATTCTCAGTCATAAAACTGCTGTTTCACACAAGACCTTTACTTAGGTTCATTTGGTAAAGTCTTTATGACTTTTTTTTTTAATAAAGTTTGTTTTAGAAAATACCATGAAACAGACTTGTTCTTCATTACATAGGGAAGAACAATAACAAAGCTTTCCACTGCTAGGAAGGCATTGGCATTTCTGGGTTAAAGAGAAATACCTCTTGGTGGCTGACTGACTTCATAAATCTATATATTATTCATTTGCAGTAGCTTATATTTTTCATAAGAGTTTTAAAAGGACCAGATTTAAGCCTCATTTGGAAGTTGTGGGTTAGAGTATTCTCCTCAGAAGTAGGATTTGCAATTTGGCCAACTAAAGAAATGCTTTTACGTGTGCATTTTCTTTCATAAGGAAGTGGTCCATCCACTAAGGCATTATGTAAAATCAGGACTCATTTCCTCCTCCATTAGAGTGATCTGAGCAGGTCTAATTTGCAAATTAATTCAAAAAAGAGCTTATTGTCAGAATCATAAAATCTTTAGAGGAAAAAAACTTCTGTGCAGGAGTGTTTGCAGAAAAATGGAAAGAGGTGTCCCCAAAATGCTTTCTCATGAAAGCTGAAATATTTAAATTGACAGAAGATTCCCATTTTAAGTGTTTTGATAAAGTTAAGCACAAAAAAAAGAAATTTAGACAATTTTTGACATTTTATTTATGACTTAAGTGATAAATCCTCCAGCCTCCCTGGTCCAGAACCGTACTGTCTCGTCACTGGGTCCCATCCCAGTGCCCACGATCCCTGTTGGGGTGCCTGTCCAGGTTGAGGGATGCTGCTACTCATTTACAGATTGAGACACTAGTGAAGCTAAGCACGCAGCCTAGAGACCCACAGACACACTAAGAGGACACTGTCATAGCCATAGCTGTGGCTACATAGACAGCCACAGACAAGGCATTGCCTTCAGCATCACCTACATAGAGGACTCTTATTTAATGTGATTTAATTAGAAGATAAAAGAATTTAGGACCGCCTACAGTGACCAAGCATAGGGCTCAGCTCAGGCAGAGGTGTACTGACTGGTCCCATTTTACACATGATCAGCCCCATTAGTACCACTCTCTGTTCTACCCCCACCAATTGCTCCTCTCTTCTCTGCATTCTCCCGCATATTCCTGCCTTAGGTGTGGACAACTTTATCAATTACGGCACAGTTTCCAGTGAGATACTCCCCTGGTTTACAATCTTATTGGTTGCAGAGTCCATGCTGATCTTTCTGAAAGGGTAGTGTAGTGTCTGAGTAGTCCATTAATGAGTGTGACTGGTGAGGATTGTGTCTTGATATTGTCTGCATGAATGGTTTGGCTTTTTTTAGATCTGTGTCTTGGTATATTTTGTTTCTGCTTTTTTTCCTTTTCCCTTATTTTCCGAGTTGATGAAAAGTAGGAAACTAGAACCCAACCCAGATTTAGGAATCTTGCTGGGTAACTTAAAGCTACATACAAAATATTCAGTCAGATTACATTTTTGGTTACAGCTTTAATTGGGTTGTATTTCAGTGTCTTAGAAATGACATATAGTTTTTTTTCTTCTGAGACAATAATAGTTTGCATTTTTAGAATGCCTTTCATCTGGAGATCTCAAAGGATTGTACTAGCAACAATAAAGCTTGAACTCTTCAGTAGCATTGTCTTTTAATTTTGGATATTGTTTTCTCACTCTTCTGTCTCACTCAGGTGATTAAATTTATGTTAGGGACCTTATTTTCCTTTACAAGGTACATGGACTTTATTTACCTGACTTGGAGTTTGTTTCTCTTTTTAGTGTTAACTTTAATTACATTAATACAAATGCAGACATATACCCTAAAATACAAACTCTCTATTTGAATCTGTCCATCTTAAATCAATAATCTCATTTGGATAATAATAATAAAAAAGTGCAACCAAAAATATTGTAGGGGATATAAAAAGAATAAAGAGAATCAGCGTGCTTATTCTGTAAAGAGTAAGGAAAAGTAAAGGCAACCAGACTGCTGGCTACAGACTAGCCAGAGGTAATAATCCCCATTTCATCAGGTACATTTAAAAAAACTGTGTTTCACATTCCTCTAAAGCAGCTTTGCACATGTCACCGCGTCAATTAGTGAAGTTTAAATTTCAGCCCAAGGCTTCATGTGTCATTTAATGGCATACACTTGCTAACTGTAGCCAAAAGCAGACTTCCATCAGGGACAATGAAACTCCTCATTTACATAAGAATGGGAAGTTAATTGTGCTGCAGATATTCTGGCTTCCCCTAGGAATTCATTAAGCATGCTGAACCTGCCGAAAATATAACTTAACTGACATTTCTAAGAAATCAGAGAAATTGAACTTCAGAAACACCACCAATGAAGGTAAATATATGTTTAATATTAGTTTGATTCAAATATTTGTGGACTGTGTCTGAAATACCTGTTACACCCTCACTTCTGGAGCAATTTTCAAAATATATGTAGTTACTCAGTGTAACTTTTTCTTTCCTTTTCAGTGTGGGATCCTGAGCTGGTCTTGTTATTTGACAAGAGGATTTACATTTATATTTACCCTGAGGGATCAAAAAAAGTAAGGTTGGATGACATTTTGCATCATATTTTTGTGAGTAAGCAAGTACTTAGAGTATTTATTTAAAACAGTTAAAAAAATTATTCAAGATCTTTATTTCAGTCTTATATAGCTATACGAGTTAGTAAAAATATAACACTAAAAATGCTTTTACAGATAAGATGCAATCTCCAAAAAAAGTTGTAGTACTCATATCAAAAAAGAGTCTGATAGTAAAGACAGCGATCTCACAATTTCCCCTACAAGGGCTGCAGTCAATTGAAATAGAAGATATTCCAGTGGAATAACTTTTTTTTTTTACAAAGCATTTATTTTTCTTAGAAAAACCACTTTTTTTGAGTAAATGTTTATTAGAGAGAAGCAAAATATTCACTTGATTGTGAGAAGTCTGCTTGTANATCTATTCTGACAGAGAGCTAATACATTCTTCCTCATTAAACTTGCTTATATATGGTATATGAAAATGTATTTTCATACATTGTTATTTATGTTTATGTATGCTCCTTCACTGATGAAAGTTTCTAGCCAGCTGAAGAGTTTTTTCCATGCAATACTATGAAGGCAATAGTAGCTATTTGTTATTCTATGCAATAAAATTTAATTTTCCAGAAACAGATGACATATCAGCTTAAAAGTATATACTTCTTACGCTTATTTTTTTGTAGAGACTTTAACTCCTAATTTTAACTTTTATCAGCAGACTTATAGTATTATAACTGTCATTATAGAGACAGTTTAGGCAGTCATGGAATTAAATTGACAGAATGTTAATAATCCTCTAATTTTGTACAAAAAAAAAAAGGGAAGACTGTTGTTGCAGTTAATTAGTTTTATTGCCATTCTAATTGTGAACATGTATCTACACGTATGTGTGTGTATAGTGAATGAGGAAAAAACCAATATATTTTTTCTGTTATTATTTCAAGTTTCCAATTGTATTGTAAATGGATACATTTTATAAGCCACTTCAGTTCCACACCATAATATGCAATCAAATAGAAATTTCAATATAAGAATAATATTTATCATAATATTGCATTTCTGAACTAGTGCTTTTTGTGAAAAATCCAATGACAGTGAAAAATCAAGTGCAGCATGTATGTTTTAATATTTCAAATACATTTACAAATTATATCTATAAACCTAGATAGAGACAGCTGCAGTGGAAATATAGAAATATTCTTAATTTAGAGAGCAAGGGATATGGGTTGAAGGATATTAACAGGACAACATTCAATACAAATCTGAAAAGGTCAGGAGGGAAATAAACAGCGCAATAACGATAAATAAAACAGGCAAAATTAGACTTCAATGCTATTTACTAACATAAACAATTTTAAGTGGTAGGACAGAGGGAATTCTTATGAGTCCTTTTCACAGAAGTTTAAAGCCTAAAAAATGAGTAACCACAGTGCTCGGTATTAGCAAACAACTCTGAGAAAACAAGAATCTCATAAACCTGCTCGAGTAAGATAATCAATGTGTTAGTATTACCAGGTTTTCAACTTATAGGGGTAATAAAGTAGGGATTATGTTGTTACAGTAAAATCAAAGTGAGCAATTCAGATCTATAGAAAGCCCTGTGAGACTTAGCTATCAGCCAGAAGCGGCAAGGAGCTCAGCCGCTGCTGGCTGATAGGGAGGAGGGTACTCCCCAAGAATTCCCATAGTAGGAATTCACAGTTCTCTGCAGGTGCATGAAAATAGCCAGGATGAAATAATATAAACATGGGACTTGTGAGAGATAGGTTCTAACCAACTGAAGTTTCTAGTGTGGTGGTATGGTAACTCTTTTAGCCAATAAGCTGTAGTTCTAACCCTATATAAACTGTGTGCTAGGTCTAATAAAATGTCTTCACTTAAATCCTATGGGTTTGTGTTGTGAAGTCCTTTCTCTGTCGCGAACTTTGTTTACTTTAGGATTACAGATCGGGGAGGGGTACTGTATATGAAGGGTATTACAGGAAAAGAGAAGCTCTTCAGAACCTTTGTGGGTGGCATTCATAAATAAAGTGAACTATTAAGATTGTACTACCAATACCCTAAACAAGGTGATGGTTATACTCAGGAAAATGAAGTTATATTAGGAAATATTCAAAATTAGTAGAAATAACAGAAAGAGTTCTAGATAGCCAAACATAGGCTGGAGTAATGCCTTGGCAACATGAGACACAGAGAGACTGCCTTTTAGACATAGTCTAAAAATAGTAAAGATGCTATTCTGATCTGGACTCCATCTGTAACATTCAGGATTGAGTCCAAAACATAGTAGTGGAATATTAATGTAACAAATACAACAAAATTAGCCTTCAAATCATAGCAGAAAAAAGTAGGAAAAATAAATTGAGAAAGTTTATATTTACTTTCAAAAAGGGAAGTATATGAACATTAGGAAAGGAAAAAAATAGCATAAGGAACTCAAAAAACAGTCAAAATAACAAGTGGAGATATATAAATATATAGACAATAATAAAGGGAGACAGCAGCCTGGTTTTATAGAGCCAGGTAACAATATGCACCACAACTTAAAAAAAAAAAAAAGTGGAATGTCCTACTCCCTACAAACCAAATTAAAGCCCTCATAGTGGTAGAGGAGGCATGTTCCAGCACATTTCTACATGATGCCTCTTCAGGCACTGTAGAGAAGTATCTATAGATGGTTAGGATGGATGTGAAAAGTGTGTACCTGCTGGTAGATGAAGAGCTTTCCTTCTTCCTACTGGTAACTCAGGAACTGTATAGATACCCACTGTAGCTGTAAACATAAGAAGTCCAGAATATTCTTCTGTATGTAACTAGCCCTTTCATGTGTCCAAAGGCTGTACGGTCTTTTGAATATTGGACAAAAGCTGTTGAACTAGCATCAACAAATGGACAAGCCTAGTGGATGGGTAATGATGTGCACAGTGATATTATCAACTGAGAATAGAACAAAATGCCTCAGTCCAAAAACTATGAGTGTATGAAGGAGGCATCATTGGTTAAGATATTGACTTTCAATCTTCCCCTGTATGCTGGTTTGGGTTGGTTCACAGTAGCTTGTATGGGGCTATATTTTGGTTTTATGATGACAACAGTGTTGATAACACAGACTTTTTGATATTGATGAGGAGTGTTTACACAGAACAGAGGCCTTTTCTGCTTTTTGTATTGGCACACTGGCAAGGGGGCTGATGATACATGGGAAGTTTGGCCAGGAGACTGATGCCTCAGGGTTTTATTTTATTATTTTATTTTATTTATTTTATTTTATTTNTTTAATTTTATTTTAATTTTTATTTATTTTATTTTATTTTATTTATTTTATTTTTAATATTTATAGATTTTAGAAGTCACTGTAGTGAATGTAGATTTTAGTGTATCAGTATTCCTAGTCGCTTAATGTTTAGACATACCAATCCCATCCCACGTCTATCCCTCAAAATTCCGTTATCTGTTTAGTTTTCTTTTCAAGGTAGAAGTGCTGAAAAACATCTTAAGGCCTGCATCAGGAGACATAAACATAGCAGAGTGACCTGAAAGCTCAGAATGCTGAAAGACCTCCAAAAACTTGATGGTGATACAAGGAGGAAAACGATGATGAAGGAAGGGTCGCAAACCTGCTCAGACTCAATTCCTGATGAGGTGTGCCAGGGGGCAGGACGGGGAAGAACTGGGAAGTAGCAGAGTGGTGATTGGATGGATATTATTATAAACACCATGGAACCAATATTTGGGGCAAGTGCATGGATATGTATTCTTGTAGGCCACAGGCCTGAAATTACAAGACCTATGCTTGTTATCTTGTCTTGCACACTAAGTTGGCTTAGAGTCCTGTTTTCTGTGGTCTTTTAAGGCATGAAGACTCAAACTGGCCAAAAGGATGTTGCATACCATATGACATCATGCTCAGTGTATATATAGTGGGAAAAGTAAGGAGGAAGGGTAAGCTCATAGAATCGTAGAAATCGTAGAACATGCTGAGTTAGAAGGGACCTATCAGGATCATCAAGTCCAACTCCTGGCTCTGTGCAGTACACCACAAGAATCACATCATATGCCTCAGAGTATTGTTGAAATGCTTCTGGAACTCACACAGGCTTGGTGTTGTGACCACTTCCTTGAGGAGTCTGTTCCAGTGCTTAACCACCCTCAAGTGAAAACCTTTTTCCTGNATATGACATCATGCTCAGTGTATATATAGTGGGAAAAGTAAGGAGGAAGGGTAAGCTCATAGAATCGTAGAAATCGTAGAACATGCTGAGTTAGAAGGGACCTATCAGGATCATCAAGTCCAACTCCTGGCTCTGTGCAGTACACCACAAGAATCACATCATATGCCTCAGAGTATTGTTGAAATGCTTCTGGAACTCACACAGGCTTGGTGTTGTGACCACTTCCTTGAGGAGTCTGTTCCAGTGCTTAACCACCCTCAAGTGAAAACCTTTTTCCTGATATCCAACCTAAATCTTCCCCAACTCAGCTTCATGCCATGCCCTCAAGTCATGTCACTGTTCATGAGAGTGAAGAGAGTGAAGAGATCAGTTCCTACCCATTTATTTCCCCTCATTGGGATGTCAAAGACTACAATGAGGTCACCCCTTAGTCTCTTCTGNCTCCTGGCTCTGTGCAGTACACCACAAGAATCACATCATATGCCTCAGAGTATTGTTGAAATGCTTCTGGAACTCACACAGGCTTGGTGTTGTGACCACTTCCTTGAGGAGTCTGTTCCAGTGCTTAACCACCCTCAAGTGAAAACCTTTTTCCTGATATCCAACCTAAATCTTCCCCAACTCAGCTTCATGCCATGCCCTCAAGTCATGTCACTGTTCATGAGAGTGAAGAGAGTGAAGAGATCAGTTCCTACCCATTTATTTCCCCTCATTGGGATGTCAAAGACTACAATGAGGTCACCCCTTAGTCTCTTCTGCAAGCTGAACACACCAAGTGACCTCAACCACTCTTCATATAGCTTCTTCTCCAGAACCTTCATCATTGTCATGGCTCTCCCTTGAATCCTCTCTAATAGCTCAATGTCTTTTCTAAATTTTGGTGCCCAAATCTGCACACAGTACTTAAGGTGAGGCCGCATCAGGGCAGAGGATGTTTGGAGTTACGGTGCTAGTCTTTCCAAGTAAAACTTAAGCATGATGGAGCCCTGCTTTCCTGGAGGTGACTGAACACTTCTCTACTTGTGGAAAGTAGTGAAATAATTCCTATCTTTGCTTGTATGTGTGGCTTTTGCTTTCCCTATTAAACTGTCTTTAATCCATAAGTTTTCTAGCTTTCAATCTTCCAATTTTCTTCATGATCCTCCTGATGGGGGAGTGAATGAACAGCTGTGTGGTGCTTGGTTGCTGGCTGTGGTTAAATCATGACAACGTGTATCCCTTATTTCTCTCCTATATCATGAACTTCCTCAACTATCCCTCTACTCTTTCCGATGCTTGCAGAAAAGTTTTAGAAAGGTGAGTTGGAAACCAGGAGGCAATAGATGCTGACACTTTGATTAAATTAAAAAAAAAAAAGTCTGCAGGTGGAAGGGGAAATACTGAGATGACTATGCTCGTTGCAGAGGCAGTTTTGTGGGTTCACAATCTAAGGGCTGTGCTCTTAGAACAAAACAGAAGAAAAGCCCTTGTCTTGGGTTTTGGGCTGATGACCAAGACTTTGATTTATTTTTCCAGGATGACTTCTGCTCTTCTATGAGGCAAAGAATTGGTGGTGAGTCACCAGATCATGGCATTTGAGTCTACCTTTGTCCTCCTTACAATGGGAGAGGCACTACCAGAGGAGCAGGGGTTAAAAACCTCCTTCTCTTAGATTCCCTCCAACTTCTCCGTGCATAATATTGCAGTAGTAGGTTTCTCAAAGCAGATGGATTTTTTTTGTTTGTTGTGCTTTGGGTTTTTTATTTGATTGATTGGGGAGTTTTGTGGATTGAGGGTTTTGGTTTAATTTGCTGGTTCCTTCATTTTTGTTTGGTTTGCTTGGTTTGTTTTTTTGTTTTTGTTTTCGGTTTTTTTGGCATAATGGTGCAGATTCTAGAATGGAGAAATTACTGGAGGAAGAAGATGGTTAGGAACAAGGTGGGAGCAAAAGCATTCCTGTGGTCTGACCCAGTGGAATGGTACTTATGTTCTTAAGTCATAGTGAATGGAAGACAGATATGAAAAGACCTGTCACTGAAAAATCAAAGAGAGCGACTTGGGTGCTAACAAGGGCGGGGGAGGAACTTTTTGAAGCTAAAACCAAATAGAAAATAGTCGATGGATCCTCATTATTTTAAAAACAGAATTATGAGCCTTAATTGAAGGGAAGCTATATACAGTGCATGTTACTGTTAGTATTGATTCATATAGAGGGAATTATTGGAAACATCTTGGCATTTAAAAAATAATAGTAAGACTTCTGTTTGTTCAGGCTGAATTAAGATCTAATGCCAAGCACACAGATGGATAACCACTGTTGCCTCATCACTGTTGCCATCAAGGCAAGTTGAATGTGAATCAGCAGTGTTCTAGTGGCCAGGAGGGCCAACCATGCCCTGGGGTGCATCAGGCAAAGCATAGCCAGCCAACTGAGTGAGGTGATGGTCCTGCTCTGCTTTGCACAGTTGCAGCCTCACCTTGAATATTGTGTGCAGTTTTTGGGCACCACAATATAGAAAAGATATTAAGCTATTAAAGAGCATCCAGAGAAGACTGTGAATATGAAGAAGGAGAAGCTTTATGAGGAGTGGCTGAAATCACTTGTTCTCTTCAGCCTGGAGAAAAGAAGAATGAGGGAAAACCTCATTGTGGTCTCAACATCTTCACAAGGGGAAGCAGAAGGCCAGGTACCCATCTCTCCATTCTTATGACCAGTGACAGAACTTGAGGAAATGACATGAATCTGAGCTGGGGAAGATTTAGGCTGGATATCGGGGAAAAGGTTTTCACCCAGAAGGTAGTTACGCACTGGAACAGGCTCCTCAAGGAAGTGGTCACAACACCAAGCCTGTGTGAGTTCCAGAAATATTTGAACAATACACTCAGGCTCATGATGTGATTCTTGTGGTGCACTGCACAGGGCCAGGAGTTGGACTTGATGATCCTGAGGGGTCCCTTCCAACTCAAGCTCAAAATAAAAGAAAGTGCATCTACTTCTTAAAGCAGATCTGGAAATTAATGAAAGCTTCCTGAAATTCTCTTTAAGAATGTGTGAAAAGTCACAAAGCTGCTTATTTCATTTTTCTTTTTTCTTATATTCAGCATATCTATATTTAGATAAGACATACTTGATCCTTCCTTAGGTGGAAGAAGCTCACTTTGCTGTCTTTCAACATCCTCAGACAGTTACACTGCAGAATATAACCCCTAGACACTAATCCAGAAATAAAACAAACAAAAAAACCCTATAAAATATTGAAGCACTTTTCCATTCTTCAATATAAAATTATGATACATTTCTGTGAGTGTAAAATTATAAAGTTTTATTAGTTTTATATTTTATGTATTATGTACTTATTTATGAATACTACACAAAAGGAAGCAATCACCTTTTCTTGCAAATTAAGCAAAAACTAAATTTATTTAATATTAAAATGCTCTTAAAATGTCTCCTTATTTTCAAAATAACCTTTCAATCAAATTTTAAAAAGCATGATTGACAGCCCCAAAACTGAAATTTTCTGTAGCAATACAATGACAGGGCAAATTATCATTGCTATCTACCAGTTGACATATTTTTTTGATGATGAATGACTCATGTTTAGCTTGAAAAAATAGTTCCAAGAAATTTTTGAAGACCCTTATCACAGCAAGACCAGCAGAGATCACACGCATTAACGTGATGCAATAGGCAAATCTGGTTTTATTCAAATCAGCTCACACTTATAAACTCCAGTTAACCCCGCCCTGAACACAACGGGTCTGACCCCATAGGCAGAAGGCTACAAACATGGACATATATGGTAAAACACAGATACTTTCCGGGTTGCTGTGTTGTTGTTTACTTTCTAAGTTTGACGTCCCATGCTCCTCTGGACTCACCGAGCCAGTGGGCGGCAACAGACCCTATAGTATTTCTTTATCTGCCTCATGAAACAGTTCTCTGTATAAAAACATCATTGTACACTTGTGAAAATTCTATATATAGAAGTCTCATTACTTTCAGATTATTTGTTTGTCTTTGCATTAAGGTTGTATTGCAAATTCAACAAGTGTGTACCTAACTACATAATTACACAGCTTGATCTGAAAGCAATAACTATATTATATGCACGGGGCATTTCTTGTGTGCACACAGGGTGACCCACTGAACTACTGTTCAAATGGGTAAAACTAAATCAGTAATTTATAGTCTAAAACATCCCTCTGATACCACCTTTACCAGGAGTATTGATGAAAATAGTGAAGAAGATAAAGGATTTGTAAATGACAGTCACTGTAAGTGAATTTTTAATTTCTATGACTATATCCTTCTTGGATTTATGTCTTTTATCATGTCATACATCTTGTTACTCTTGTAGTTATACTAATTCATTGATTTTTTTCAGAGTAATGTTTTCATGTTGTGCAACAACTTGATCTCCGGGGAGCTGTATTTTTTATAATTTCATTCCTGTCTCAGTTTGAGAAAATTTAGAGACATAAGTCTCCTCCTTTGGATTCAATACCCCTGGTTTCTCCAGTACAGAGAGAGACCCAATGTATCTGGATGTAAGTAAAAAAAAAAAAATCCAACTCTTTGCTAAGAAAAAGGCTAATAACAATGCTGATAAAACTGTGTTAAACCAACCAACAAGGAGAAACTTCAGAAGCCTCCTCCACTGGACCAAATCAAGATGGCAGCTGGCTTCCCCCACCTGGAAAAAACACATGTGGCCACAGGACAGAGACAAGATAGCAGCCATGGTTCACCTCCCCCACAGCCAGAAAACCTGACAGGAATGGTTGGAGAGTAAACACTGGAGTGATGTTGCGGTGCTGGTACAAGCAGTGGGAGCAGGGCTGTGGACCCCCCAGGTGACTGAAACGACCTGAAAGACACCTGAAAGATTCAGGATGAGACTTGGTTGTTGCAATTTCTATTGTTATTGGTCTAAGTGGTGGCTGTAGTCTTGCTGAAGTGGTGGTTGCAGTCCAGACCCATCAAGGTTGTGCTGGAAGCCCCAGAGGCTAAGGAAAATCCCGTTTGTTGAGAGAAGAAAACCCAGTGTTGAGTGAAGTCTGAGCATGATTTTATTTTGGGCTTAGGCTAGGTGGGAATGCCCACACTACCTGGCCTGGACAATGTAGTGCTGGATCACTGGACATTTCATTAGTCTTTGACACCTTCTAAGATGTTGCAGCTGCCTGTGAGCTCAGCACAGGTGGATCCATTATGATGCATCCACAGAGATGAATAACTTCAGCCTGTGTCTGAATTGTTTCAGTGCTTCCCCAGAGGGGGCTTATTACAGCTGAGTCATTTGTATAAAGTCAAAGAAAAAACACACTAGGATGACATGTTAGGTCTGCATACCCTCAACACCAGGATGGTTACTTTGCACATTGTCAGCTTGCATCTGGATTGTCTGAGTCATCAGCATTCCAATTTTCTACACTTGTGGATACATTCTTCTCCTAAGATAATAGTACCACTCTTATCTCAAGCTCCCAACACAGTCAAAATTAGTAGTCATATTTGGGGAAAAGAGAAGGTAGATAACAAAATTTTATGCAACCCAGGACAAGTCCCCATATGTTTCTAAAGGCAAATTCATTTCACCTCTATAGCAGTACCTTGAAGGAGTGATCATGTTCCTGTAATCCCTCCTCCTTTGCATTAGTCAGCATAAGCAGGTTCTGACAACTAATGTTGGGACTAAGCACTAAAATCTGGATTAAAATACATTTCTTATTTTGTATTTGTACATTTTGGGCAGTAAAGTTATAATATTTATTAGAAAAACAAAAGGAATTCTCATTATACAAATAGGCAAGCATAAATATGTGAAATGACTCTCAATTTAGCTATATTTTAAAATAGGGCTGTTGTAAATCTGTCTCACAAATTTATTTTCCTCTGTTTATTTTCCACCCAAAAATACGTTAGTAGCTCTTAATCCCTAAAGCTGTGTTTAATTTGTAAAAATGTTATAACAAGATAGGATAGGATAATTCTGTAAATAAGGAAAGCTCAAATCTTCTGTCTAAGAAATGTTAAATAAATGGCCTAAACATAAATCTCCTCCTTTTTCAATGTCTTTTAAAATTAAATATTTCTGTCTTGTTCTACTTTACTCATCACAAACTTTTTTATTTTGAAACCTTCCTATTTTGAACAGTCTCCAAACTCTCAGATGCCTCTGTGCTGATAAATAGAAGAAATTTGGGGGGCAAATTCAAGCACTGGAGTCTATAATTTCCATGCTGCTTAATTGTTTACTCATGTCCTAGTTCCAGTGTGGATCAGTACAACTATCAATTTTCCCAACAATTCTTCAACAAAACCAGTCTTTAAGATTAATAGATGTAAGAAATCTGTACCATAAGCTTTGAAGTACCCATTCATCTTTCTTCCAGCTTTTAATAGCAGGGAAACACCAAATGTGAAAGTTATTGGAAAAAAAAAAAACCATCCTAATATTCAGTGACTGAGG
>VWZD01005113.1:58373-88661 GCA_013396695.1 Sakesphorus luctuosus | reverse complement strand
GACCCATAATATCATCATGACAAGCACAGCAAAAGGAAATCAATAGATGTGTCTATCTTAAATTTTTAAATTATTTTCAAGGAAAGATCACACAACAAATGTGAGAAAAAACTTCTTGATGTGTGTTTGCAGAGGTATGTGTCATCAGAATGACCGGATTGCTTCATTAAGTCATTTACACTCAGGATTTTTACATTACTGGTTGGAAATGAACTGATATAAAAATACATTTGAAACCACTTAATACTGATGATTAAAAGAAAAGGAAGTTCAGTTCAAGATGTTTAGGATAAAATACTGGGGGGTTTTGCCTACCTCAACAAAATACATGATATTAATTTCTCTGTTGCTGCAAACAAAATGAGGACTTATGAAATTGGGTTTGTCTATCAGTATCTATATATTATTTTCTATTATGTCCTGTGATTCATCATTATTAGAAACAGTATTGTCCAACAAACAATGTCACAGAATGTCAGGGATCCATCTCATGTTAGGCTTGTGTAGCATCTGACCCAATCATTTTTATGTTCCTTTATTTCATTAACTAAAAGGAAACACACTATGTGTCCAATTCATCTGACAGAACATCTACTTTGCAGAGTGTTCCTTTCTACTATAAGATGTCTAGAAGAATGCTTTGAATATGCAAATATTTTGCAGGCATCCTCAGTCCAATGAGATCTGAATTTTAGTCCTGATCTGTTGTCTGACTGTCCATAAAACATGCCTTCATTAAGTACTTCAATTCCCTATCCTGCATAGTTTTCACCTGCTGTTTACTTAGATGAGGATCTAGTGGCTAGATTTTTTTTTTACTACATGTCTCTGAGTACTGATTAATGGAAACAACAGTAATCTTAATTTCTGTTTCAGGTGCCACTGAAATATAATTCCTTCTATCTCTGAATATGTATTCTCAAAACTCTTTTAGAAGAATAGTATTTTTGTGGGGTATTGTTTTGTTGCATAATATAGGAGGAAATCTATTTTTTTTATTAGAACAGTGCATACTGTAATTTTCAAGATTCCATTTCTTATTTCCTACTAAGAGAATTTACAATACAAATAAAAGTTGGCTTTTATTTTTTCCTTTTCTATCTTTCAGAAGTCCTAGTTGCAACATGACAGTGCTCTTGTCTATTTAAACTAAAATTTCTAATTGTGACGTAGCTGTGATTCAATAACATTTTAACTTTGCCTTCATAATTAGTGAAATAAGAAAAAATAGGTAGCAAGTTGACCTGCTTCTGAAATACTTTTCTAAATTAAGCTGTCATGCCCATTATGAAATAAATGACTGAATTGAAATAATATCCACATATATACCTGCTTTATTTCAAATTCCCAGTATGTGTGTTCTGTCACCACATATTTATATATCACTTATTCGATGTGGTATTCTAATAAGCACCACACATAAACTAGAAAATTCACTTTTTTTCATTTAATTTACATATTTATGTTTTGATTTTCTTTAGAGAAAGGATGATCTGGGTTCTACTATTGAACACAGAAAACATAAAGTTTAAAAATTATATTTTTCTCACTTTTTCCCCCCTGGATATCTAATAAATTAAAGTATAACAAAAAAGTATGCTCATCAGAAATATTGTTGCAGAGTATCTGTCCCTTCTATACAGTCCTCCCTCTCTCTGTCAGTTTTTTTTACTTCTGATTATTCAAGCCTAACAAGAATTTCTTTTACTTCTATCTAGAAGTATTTTATATAAGATCAAACAGGAGTGTATCATTTTAGATACAGGTAGAGTATGGATGTATGTATGGACAAACTTTGTGAACAAAGGTTTGGGAGGGCTTTCCCTGCATGGGTGTGCCCTTCCATCCTGCACAGTGGATTTTTTCAGATGAGGCACAGCGTGCGCAGAACTGGCCAGACCTTTTAAGTCCTAAGGTCCATCTGTCACGGCTGAGCAAGCTTGGATAGTGACAGTGAAGTCCTCGGGACTGTCTCCAGCACCCGGTACTAACAAGGGCTGACCCTGCTGAGCATCCAACATCTGATGGGATCGGATGGCAGGGAGGCATTGAACTGCCAGGGGATGGTCCCTTACTGAGACTCGAACTCACGACTTTGGGATTCAGAGTCCAGAGTGCTCTCCATTACACCATGGGACTGCACAGGTAGAGTATATAATAGATAAAAAACCCAAACTCTATGTTAGCCCTCAATGAAATGAAGCAGCCAGCTAAAAAAATGTTAAGATCTCTGTACTGAGTCATTGTTTCATCACACTGATTTTCTCCTTTTGTTTTTGGTTTGATTTCATTTGACTGGATTTTTTACAGTGTTTTTATCACAGTAACTACATAGGAAAATTTTAAAATACACCTTATTTACCATCATGTTTGCCAATATATTCATTTTAATACAATTATTACATTAGTGATAAAGAAATCTATTTCAATATATTATAGTTTTTTAATGAAAAGCTAATTTGATTTTTATTAAAAAAACCCAGCAACACACTTTCAATGGTTGTCTGGTTGTAAAATCTTATTTTTTTTTTCTTAAACAGCCATCACTTCCTGAATGTTTATCAGCATTTTAAGTACAACTTGATGGAAATAAAGACTGGAAATGAAAAAGTCTGTATTTCTCTCTTTTTTACCCTTATAAAGTATGATGGAGAATGATGTACAGAAATGTTAAATATTCAATGAGAATTATTCACAATATAGTGAAAATTAGAATCCATAAATCTCTAGAACACAGCTGTTGTAAGTATTTAAAAATACAAACCTGGAATGAAATGTGTGTCAGCCTAATGATTGGTCTGAAGTATAATGTTATGAAAAATACTCTCTGTGACTTTCATCCTGCCAGTTTACCATGATTTATACTGAATAAGTTATGTCTTATTTCCATGAATTTAAACATAGATAAATAGTATGTCCTTTTTCTCTCCTTCAACACATGGAACATTTTTGGACCCAAACCCCCTGGAATCAATCATAAAATTAATGTCCATCAACAAACTTTCCCTCAACATATTAAATTTTTACTTCTGTCAAATATGGTTCCCATATTTTTTAATTCAGCCACGCCACTATTTTATTGAAAAAGCTCTTATTTCAGAGAACAATTCCTATTCTTCAAAGGACCTATTTTTTTTATATTTAAGTTGTTGAAAAAGTGCTTCAGTGAATAAAGAATGATTGAGTCATTTGTGGAGATCCTTATTGTTACTAAGTTATAGCTAAGATCCTTAATTAATATTTTGATAGCTTGTGAAAAATTCTTGGTTTGTACTGCTGTTTAAATTTTTTCCACTCTTCTTTATGTTACTACTGCTATTACCAAATATATCAATGAAAGAAGTAGTTCAATAGCCAGTATTGTCAACTTTATGTTCAAGGCCCCCTTATAACTTTACAAAGCTCATAGTTAAGATATTTAAAAGGATTTATTGATATATTTGCTGGCTTTAGAGCATCAAAGTTCATGGTCCAGTCTTCCTTACAATTCTAGGCAGACAAGAAAAAAACATTTGAAACATTTATTCACTGTGTATATAACTATAACAGGAGCAATCTCTGCAGTGAGACATAGAAAAATATTGATTTGGAACTCATTCTTCCTTCTGTCAAATTATTCCTTCTGCACAGCTGGGAAAAACTAGGTCTTGTAGTTTCACTGAAAATTTCTGTGTTAGTAGATATATTTGTTTTCAAACATGATACCTGCTTTCCTCTTCCCATTCCTAGTTCTTCCACTGAGCAAGAGAGGGAAAAATCTACTTAGAGTCCTCATGCTGAAATATTCTAATTTTGAAACTGAGTGTATTTGTCAATACACAGTTAGAGAACCTATTCCGTCAATCATTATAGTCAGATTGCATCCTAGACTGTCTACAAAAAAAAAAATCATCTCTTCATTATTGAACTTCTGAATCATTAACACTGCTAGATAGTTCAAAAGAAAAGGCAAAACAAGTGTGCCAAGAATAAAGTCTAGCTCACAATCCATTTTACACTAAACCACAGAGAATTGGCTCACATCTCCAGTATGCTTCACCCTCTAATGACTACTTTTCTAAGCATGCTATTCTTGGATGTTCCCACTCCACACATCTTCTAGGCCAGATGTCTGCATGTTATTCTGCCATAGTGATTTATGGCTTCATCCTGTCTAGGTCTAAATATGATATGTGAATGATACACCTCATAGCACATTTTAGCCACTACAAATGACATTTGTCCTTCAGCAATCTGCCGTGTAACTTTGAGATTCACTGTTTATGGGCCAAAATTAAAGTCCTCATCATTATCCACTTATTTATCAAAGGATTTCCTTCTCCTATGTCCTCATCACATTCCCACCTACCACTTAATTAAAAATGCAGCAACACTGTTATATTCTGAATTCAACTATTAGATGCTTTTGCTCAAAAGCAAAACAAAAAAATTAAATATTACAAAATTGCTGATTTTACTTAAAATGTTTATTTTCCTACCATTTTAATGAAAAAAAAAATCATGTTTAGCCTAATCTGAAATGTTTTATTTAATAAAGATACATGACCTTCAAAATGCAAACCATATCAGAATCATCATCATGGCTAGGCTTTACGAACAACATTTGGGAAGGGCACTACCCAGACTTACTGCAAGCATGCTGGTGGCTAAAAGGCTGATACGGCATAGGCAAGTCTGTAGAAAAATGCTGAAATGAATCCCAAGGAGTACACTGCTGGATAAACACCTGGAATAACTAAGAGACTTGCTGTTAAAATGTTAAAGTGTAGTTTTACTTGTATTAGGGTCTTTTTTGTTGCAATCCCCTGCCTGATTCTGTTACCTCCTCTGTGATGCGCTGATGACCACCACACCCTGTTCATTGTATCCATCGAGCTTCTTTGTTCTCTTGATGAGAGAGACCAGCCATTAAGCTGGTTTGCCTCGTCCTGGGCCAGAGGGTGTCCATCCCCACTCACGAGTCCTGGGGTTCCTAGGGCTCCCAGGCCCCCCTCCCCTCTCTGCCCTGCTATTCCAATGTGGGAAGGCCCTGTATAAGACCCCTGTGCCTCGTGGCTGGGGGAGGCAGGGCCAGGAGTGCAGCCAGCCCTGCCCCTGTCCTAATTCCATTGGTTAATAGACCTTAGATCCTTCCCTTTCCTAAGTTTTCTGGCATCTTCCCCCAGAGATCATATAAAACCTTGGGGATTGTCCCAGTAAACTCTCTCTTGCCTGAACTCCTGGTCTCTGTCTCCCTTCTCTGTACCCCCTCAGACTAGGGGAAAGAAGAGACCCCTCCTTTCCCTCCAATGCTACACGCAAGTCCTGTCACAAAATTCACAGCAGAAAGTCTCTTTTGGAAATATTGGTGAGGAATGGTTCTTTCTCTGTTGTCTTTTTCCTCAAGACTTATTCTGTGTGCGTTCTCAAAGGAAGCAACAAGGCTGGTGAAGGGACTGGAGCACAAGTCCTATGGGGAGAGGCTGAGGGAGCTGGGGTTGTTTAGTCTGGAGAAGAGGAGGCTCAGAGGTGACCTCATCACTGTCTAGAACTACCTGAAGGGAACTTCTAGCCAGGTGAGGGTTGGTCTCTTCTCCCAGGCACTCAGCAATAGGACAAGGGGGCAGGGGCTCAAGCTCTTTGAGGGGAAATTTAAGTTGGATATCAGAAAAACTTCTTTCCAGAGAGAGTAATCAGGCATTGGAATGGGCTGCCCAGAGATGTGGTGGATTCACCATCCCTGGAGACTTTTAAATGGAGATTGGACATGGTACTGAGTGCCATGATCTAGTTAATGGACTGGAGTTGGACCAAGGGTTGGACTTGATTATCTCGGAGGTCTTTTCTAACCCAATTGATTCTATTCTATGAAATAAGCTGATAGCGTCACAAAAAATCCTTAAAAACAACTATTGATCACAGAATCATAGATTTTTTTTAGATGAGGCAGAGCGTGTGCAGAACTGGCCCCACCCTTTACTCCTAAGGTTCATCTTCCAGGGCCTAGCGAGCTTGGCCAGTGACAACAAATACCTCAGGACATAGGTTTGGTTAGAGTATCCTTCTCTTAGATGGATAGCCTTACAGGGCTAAGCAAACTCCATCTGCCCGGGTTTTGGAGTTAGAGTTGTCCTTCTCCTAAGATGGTTGCTGGGGGGCTAGTGAGCCCATTCTGCCCATGGACACACTTTGCCTGACCCTTCAGTTGAGACCTGTCTGGCATGGGAGACTCTACCAGAAACATATACCACTGCCAGCATAGCACACAACCTCATGAGAGCATGCAAGATTCTCCTCTGTGACAAGGGGATGTCCGCGGAGAAGATTGTCGGAGGAGACCAGACCGAGAAAAAATTACAGGCGCCGGACAGATGAGGACACTGAGGCCCGGGACCCCGGGCAGCGTGTGCAGCGACAGGATCGGGACCATGAGTCTTTACGGATGGACACTGTACCCTTAAAAGATGGCTACGATCCAAGTTTCTTCTTCCCACAGTCCCCTGGAATTCTCCCACATACCCCTGGAATTCTCCCACACACCTCGTTCTCCCTATTGGTCCTTTTGCTGCTCCTCCCTTCCCTCCTCCCCTTCGTTTGCATGTACCCAATGGAGTGCGTTACTCCTCCTCGTCTCCTCCCCGTCTCCACCCCTCTTCCCTGCCTACATCCGGGGTATTTGCACGCACTCCTTATAAGCGAGCGCACGCCATTAAACTTGGCTTTTCCTTGTGGTCTCCTGCCTGGTCTGCATCTATTCCGTCCGGAGGGGTCGCTGGGCCGGGAGCGGGAGGAGCCGACCCTAGCTTCTAAGGGGCATGATCCTAGGGAGCGCCACCGCTTGTGGCTCGCCACTTTCCTAGCCTTGCTCCTGGGAGCATGAAAAACCCCTCCACTATATTAGTGGAATTATTAATCCACTGAGAGAAGATATCAAAATAAATCTTAAAACTACTAATGTCTTAGACATTATTTTAATTAGTTTTTAAAATTTATTTATTCCACCAGTTCTATCTAAATGAATAAAATTTTGGAAAATTTTTGAGGATATTTTCATCCTAATTTTACCATAGAGCAAAACCTGTCTCATGAAAATATTATTTTATAATTAACTCTGTAAACCAGAAGATTAAAAAAAAACAGGAGATAAGACATTTAAGTATATACATTTACAATAAAATGACATATATATAATTTAATTTTTCATATAAAATATTACTTCTTTTGGTTTCTTATATATATATCCTTTTCTTTATGTACCACAATCCCAGGAATTAAATTTCTCATCAGCTCAGTTGCACAATGTTAATGTCTTCTTTATGTTCAGCCTTCATCATGAATCTAGCTGGCATAGTAAGGCTGTGAATTTCAAAGAGTTGGTTATGCAGCTGGAAGAACATTTTCCCACAGTTCTGTGCATATGCAAATACTCTAATATGCAGCATTTATTTTCTCAAGTATTATGGTATGTCATTGATTTAAGCCATCTCCATGAAGTACAACATACCAATATTTCAAAAGAACTCCCCAAGTCCCATAATGCAGCTGGCCAATCCTGTTGTGCTATGCTACAGGGAAAGATCTTTTCTACAGGGAAGGATCTTTTCTCAAAATTTCAGAGTAATCTATGCCTCAAAGCTTTAAAAGTGATTGCTAATGTTTTAGTATGTGTGACTGACTATTGTTAGTCATAACACTGAGTAGTTTTTCAAATCACAGAATCATACAGTGGATAATTTGGAAGGAACCTCTGGAGATTATTTAGTACAACTGCACTGCTAAAGCAGGTGCCCCTAGAGGCAGGTTGCACAGAATCCTGTCCAAACTCATTTTGAGTATCTCTAGAGACAGAGACTCCACAACCTCTATGGTCAGCCTGTGCCAGTGCTACATCACCCTCACAGTCAGGAACTTTTTCCTTATATGGAAATGGAAGTCTCATAAGAGAGATCCTCCAGTCCCCTAATCATCTTTGTCACCTTTCACTGGACCCTCTCCAATAGTTCCTTGTCTTTCTTGAAATGGGAAGCCCAGAACTGGACACGTTCCCAGGGATTGAGGTGTGGCCAACTGGCCTATAGTTCCCTGGGCCTTATCAGATAACATATTGTTATCCAAACTTGTTTAACAAGTGTTTTAAAAATTTTCAGACACTTAAGACAATATTAGACCCACTCCAGGATCTACATGTCTCTCTGGTACTGAGGAGTCCAGAAGTGGACTCAGCACTCCAAATGGATCCTCACTAGGCTGAGTAGAGGGGCAGGATCACCTCCAGCAAGATCTTGACACTGCTCTCTCTAATGCTCTCCAGGGTACCATTGGTCTTCTTGGCTACCAAAGCACACTGATGGCTCATGGACAGCTTGTTGTCCACTAGGACTTTCTCTGTAGAGCTGCTTTCCAGCAGATCCACCCCAAGCCTGTACTGGTGCATGGGTTATTCTTCCCCAGGTGCAAGACCTTGCACTTGCTTTTGTTGAACTTCAGACAGTTCCTCTTCATTCAACTCTATCCTGTCCAGATCTCACTGAATGGCAGTACTGTCCTAAATCATTAAATCCTGTCATCATATTTCAAAAGGTCTACATAATGCTGGAGTTCAATTACCTTCTGATTTGCTGACATGACTTTTATGCTATTACATTCTTTAAGTTTAAAAACATTGGAAAAAGAATAAGGTCTTTATTTTCACACTGTTGCTGAAATGCTGTATAATTTTTTATAAACAACAAACTTTCCATCATATGTCAGAGTGTATTTCTGTGTTTGTACAAGCCTGTGAGAACAAGCTGAAGTCCATTTTTTCATGTATATTTCCCTGAATTTGTGTTGTGCAGTATTATCTTTATCAATAATGATATTGTGGTCCATCATATAACATCTGTAGTGAACATAGATGGATATCAAAAATATTTGCTATGGTATCTGTCTTTAGCTGGTGGGGGACTGATCAAAGCGCATATACTTGCTGCACGATAACACACTGGAAAAAAGAAAAAGGATTTTTATACGGATGCAGCACTTTTTTTCTACGTATATATTTTAATGTTCATTCAGGCAGACATCAAATTCCTGCTGTTTTGCACATTGTAATTTAAAAATTAAAGCTAAAATGCACTCTCAAAGGACATTGTGCCTGATAGGAAGAGGTACACTTTTAAATCCTTGGTATATATAGCCCTTTTCTTCCTATTTACACGTACTATGGCTTCCCAGTCAAAAATGACAAAAAAACCTCTTTTGAAAAGCATGCAGTCAAAGTGAGTAGTGACTAAATGAATAACAAAATTCTTTTAGGAATAGCAATATGTGACATATATTATCTGAAAAAATCTCATACATTTTATAGTCCATAGAAAGCCTATAAAACATCACCGTGTATTCATGCAGCCAACACTGCAATCCATCAAACAATTAATGGCTTTGTTGGTATTCATTGGTCCACTGCAATTGCAACACTTACATGAATGTGACTTGTTTTGAAAATGAACACAAAAAAACCCAAAACCCACACAAGAAAAATCCCCCACCTACAAAAGAAAAAATGCAAAACATCAACAACGAACCAACCAATGAACCAACCAACCAAACAAACAAACAAAACCATAAAAAACACCCACAAAACTGGATCTGAGCAAGCAGATAATTTTAACCAAGGATTTGACTTTTTAGTTCCAAAAGCTATAGTTTTGAAGAAATCCAAGAGGCAACATCTCTTCTTATTCTCCAAAAAAAAATTGCAAGTAATCCCAAGAAAAGATTAATAAATCTCACTAACCTGATAGAGGTTGCTGAAATGCAAATTCTGAATCCATAAAAGCATTAGAGATAGAAGAGATAAATGTTGTGATTGTTTCTGCAAGCACCGTTTGCAGAGCATATACTGATTCCCATTGTTTAACTACATCTGCTTTGAATGTCTGTTTTCTTATCATGGTCAACCAAAAAGAATTTAAATATTTCATGCAATAAAAATTTATAATAAAGCCAAAATTACATTAAGCATGTTCTTGCTAGTGGGGTTAACATGTCTTGGTTAAGATTAAATGGATATACTGAGACAGAGACAGGAAAAATCAGACAGGAGTCTAAATAACATTATTGTATACCTTTTTGATTATTTAATTTCAAAATTCTGGGTACCCACGTAATTCAGCCTTCCTGAATTCTTTAAATATTAGTGTATTTCATAAATCATTATTAGATTTGACTCAATGCTATATGGAATAGAGAGCACAAAGAACACACTGAAATTAATAGTATTTAAAATCTAGTCTCAGTGCCATTTAAGTGTTCTCTCTGTAGAGAGAAAACAAGTATTCTTATCAGTACTTTATGATGCAATGTACTTCTAATAGGAGAAAGAGATATATTTTAAAGTTTAAAAAGGTACAAAGATCAGTAGGAACAAAGATCATTATCTGCAGAGACAATCAGTGCATACATTTCTGTGTGATACTCTTATTCAGTGTATTAAATATTATTAGTCAGAAAACTATTTCTGCTCATAATTTTTTTCAATCAAATTTTCTCTGTTGTCATTTTATAAACTAAACTTGCAAAGTTTACTTGGAATTACTTTATTTTAAAATTCGTTGTGTTTCTGTAATAATAGATCTAAAAATCTAAAAAAAATGGAAATGACTGAAGGGTTTCCACTAGAAAAATAATTCTTTCTTTTCATCTCAGAAATATTCCTTGCATTCACAGGGCAGAATCTGTGCAGATTTCTTTTGTTGTTTACATCCAGTTCAGACATTACATTTGCATTTAATTGTGTATTCCATCCATATACATGCAAGAAGAATTGCCTTCCCTCCACATACTTCCAGTGACAAATATGCTCTCATTTCACTTCCCAATAAATGAAAAAATGAAAGAGGCAACACAAGTTCATCATTCTATTTCACCTTTCTGCACAAATTCTCCTGTCTCCTTTGAAGAAGTTAATATGTATTTTATCCCTCTTTTTCAATAGCAGACTGATAAAAATATTCAAAGAGGATGTGGGAAAACAGAATTAAATTTATTCTTTCTGAGAAGTTTCAATGTGGTTTAGGGACAGAGGGAGACTATGTCTATCAGTAATGGTTAAAGTGTTCAACAGAGAGGTGAAGTCTTTCCGCTAAATATTTTCTGAACTTCTGTCTCGGTCCTTCTAACTAGCTGCAGTTCTTCACAAACTGCTTCGGTATGGTCCTTTCAACAGGGTACAATTCTTCAGGAATAGATTTTTCCAGTGTGAGAAGCTCACAGGTCAAAGATTCTGCTAGCAAACCTGCTCCTGTATGGACTCCTCTCCTCAGGCTGCAGCTTCCTTCAAGGCATGCACACCTGGTCCAGTGTAGAGCTCCTCATGGGCTGCAATGTGTATATCCTCCACTGTGATAGTAGATGGACAGAAAAGTATCTTGCACTGGGACTTATTGAACCTCCCGAGGTTCTCACTGGCTCAGTTCCCAAGCTTGTGCAGGTACCCCCTTCTGGTGTGTCAACTGAACTACTCAACTGCATGTCATGAGCAAACTTACTGAGGATGTGCTCAGTCTCAGTCTAGGCCATTGATGAAGATATTGGAAAGCATCAGTCCAAAGAAGAGTCCTGAGTAATACCACTCATCACCAGCCTCCACCTGGACACAGAACCATTGACCACAGAACCATTGACCACAACTTTTTTCTTGCATCAATCCAGGCAATCCTTTATCCACTGAACAGACAATCCATCAAATCCACATCTCTCTAAATTGGAGATAGAGATGTGTGCTGATAGACTATGAGAAAATGACTGTTGTGGTTTAACCCTAGCCAGCAACCAAGGCTCATACAGCCATTCACTCAGTCCCCCACTAGTGGGATCAGGAAGAGAATCAGAAGAGTAAAAGGTGGAAAACTTGTGGGTTGAAGTAAAGACAGTATAATAGGGAAAGCAAAAGCTGTGCACTCAAGTAGAGAAAAACAGGGAATTAACACACTGCTTCCCATAGGCAGGCAGGTGTTTAGCTATCTCCAGGAGAGCAGGGCCCCATCACATGTTGCAGTTACTTGGGAAGATAAATGGTATCACTCCAAATGTGTCTCCTCTTCCTCCTTTTCCCTCTTTCTTAAAGACAGAGCATGATATTATATAGTATGGAATATCCCTTTGTTCAGTTGCAGTCAGTTGTCCTGGTTGTCTTGTCCCAGCTTTTCATGCACCCCTAAATTCCCTGCCAGTGTGGCATATGAAAATCAGAAAAGGCCTTGTCTATGTGTAAGCTCAGCAATAACAAAACCATCTCTGTATTATTAATTCTGTGTTCAGCACAAATCCAAAACACAGCCCCATACCAGCCACTGTGAAGCCCCAGGCAAAAGCAGCACAGGATGTCATTTGGACCATATAGAAGGCCTTGCAGAAGTCTAGATAGATATCTGTCAGTCTTCGCTCGTTGACTATTGCTGTGACTCCATCATAGAAGATCACCGGGCATGGTCAGGCATGATCTGCACTTAATAAAGCCCTGCTGGCTGCCTTCAATCACTTCCTTGTACTTTATGTGCCTTAGTGTATCTTCTAGGAGGATCTTCGCACAGATGTGAGTCTCACCAGTCTCTTGTTCCCTGGATCTTCCTTTCTCCCCTTTTCAAAAATGAGGGATGACATTTCTCTTTTTCCAGTCAGAGGAGTTCACCTGACCACTATGATTTTTCAAATATGGTGGAGACTGGTTTGGCAGCAACATCAGCTAGTTCCCTGTAGACCCTGGAATGCATCCCATCTGGTCCCATAGACTTGTGGCTATTGACTTTCATAAAGTGATCCCAAACTAGCTCTTCACTTACAGCATGAGGGACTTCACTGCCTTCACACCCATCCAAAGAATCAAGAACTGGAGAGAAGTCAGAAGCCTGACTGTCAGTTAGGACTGAGCAAAGAACCCATTATGTAACTCATCCTTCTCCATATAAGTTTCCATCAGTTCACCCTTCTTGCTTCACCGGGAGTGCACTCTCCTTGGCCTTTCTTTTCTGACCTATGTACTTATAGAATCCCTTCTTGTTATTCTTCACATTCCTTGCCAAGTCCCATTCCAGCTTTGCCTTGACTTTCCTGATGACATCTTTACACATTCAAACCAAATCTCTCAGATCACCTATCCCTGCTTCCACTGGCCATGCATTTCTTTCTTACTCCTCGGTTTCAGGAGCATGTTCTTGCTCAGCCGTGACAGTTTTCAGCTTGCCTTACGCAATTTCCTACACATGATAATAAAGAGTTCTTGTGCTCTAACAAAAGTGTCCTTAAATAGCTGCCAGCTCTGGCCAGTCCCTCTGTCCTTAAGGACAGTTATCCAGGGGATTTCATTCACCAGTTCCTTAAACAGCTGACAGTTCAGTCTTGCAAAGCCCAGGGTCTTGACTTTATTCCTCTCCAGGCTCACCAGGCTCATTTCAAATCCTAAAATGTATAGAAACTTGTTAGTTATTCCCATATGTATTGTTCATCTGTGTTTTAATAAGAGAAGATGAGCCTTACTCCAGTCATTTGGAAAAAAAAAATTGCAGATAGATACCCAGAAGAACATTTTCTGGTTCTGATCTTTAGGTCTTGGACAGCACTTGCCTCTAGTTGTAACACTGAGGACTAGGGGCCATAGCAGTGTAGGACTTAGAACACATCTCTGTTCTCAGTGTTTCCTGATAGATAAATACTGTTAGATCTTGCAGAAGGTTATGGGTTTTTTGGGGAAATGTTCAGCAAATTTTTTTAAGTACTCATCTCTGCTCAAACATTGCACGAAGAGAACATTTTCTGGTTTGGGAAAGCAGAGCAAGAGTTTAGCAAGAGGCTAAAAGTTAGGTGCTTAAAATTTAACAAAAATATTTCTCATGAGTCATTCTCTTTAACTTCCTTGCATGTGCAGGATAATTTTTTTTTATTTTTTTTTAATTGAATCAAAAATCAAGTAAGTGTTACTAGCACAACACTGTAAAATTTCTAGATTTTGATATGACAGCAAATTATTATCTTTAAAATGTACTTTTCAATGCAGTTTAAACACATACTTGTCTGAACATTAAACTACAAAAATTTATACTAATATTGAAGTAGATATTGTTCTTCTGTTCAGATTCTTTGTAAAATTTTAGAAAACTAAGAAACTCAGAATACCACTTTTTTCACCTGCTTATGGATAAAAAGCAATGATTAAGATATATGCTATATATATATATCCTAATTTCATCCCTATTCAACTTCGGTAATCTTGCATTGCATTCTTACTATGATTAGGCTGAAATATTGTATCTTTCATTGATTATACAGCTCGCAGTAATCAGAAATTAATAACCTCAATGTTCTAATAGAAAAGAAAGATGCTGAATGCTGCCTCTACTTAGATGAACAGTTTTACTTTAGGAACAGTAAAGCAATCCTGAAGTATAATTCTTTCTTACGAGAAATTCATTCTCTGAAGATTAATTTCCCCCTCCCCCCCGAGATTCCTTGGGTACAGCAATTAGATGGGAGCTAAACTAATGACTCGGAAATGTAGAAAAAGCAAAGTCATCCTATGTATAATATTTTACAATTCACACAGTAAAATAAAATCAATTTAATTGCCAAAATTGAGCCAGTATGAATTCTTTAGAACTTGGTGAATTATAAAACTATCCTTTGGTCTTAATGAAACCTACTTTGAGATGAACTGTAGCAATTAAAAGGTCAATCTACATGATTCACTGGATGATTCTAAAGTTAATAGGCACATATTTATGCAAATGTTTGGGGTCATGAAAAAAAGAAAATGAAAACATAAGAAAAATAATGAGAATTATTTTTATGGACTTTATTAAGGTAAAATATCTTCAATTGCTTTATATTTTTTGCCTCATTCAATTTATATTTGTGTTTTTGAAGGTTTTCTGCTATTGTTCTGTTCATAGAATATGTCTGGAGAGATGCATCTGCCTCTCTTCACATATATTTTAGATTTCATATTTATTTCTTGTTGCTCATGGTAATGAACATTTATTGATACATCACCATGTAAAATATTTTCAAATACATATGTTATATATTATATATTAAAAATAAATATATTTAAATATATTCAAGTATTTTCATCAAGATTTCTTTGAGGATGGAAAGAATGATCTTTGACAGTGAATATTCAAAATCTGACACTAGAAGAAGAAAGGAATTTTTGGCCCTGTAGGAACATAAAGATTTAGACATAAGATATAAACCATTCTGGATTTCAAGTGTATATCAGGGAAAGGAGGATCAGGCGAAGCTGAAAAAGAAAATAAAAAGAAACAAGAAAATAAAATTGAAAGGGGGATGAGGGGGAAGAAAAAAAGAATATTTCATCTACTAATTGAAAGTTCACGCTGGCCATCGAATTATGAATTCAAACCTTAGCTGAGCATGAAGTTGGCAAGAGATGTCTAGTACAATAGGGCCTTCAAAAAATTATCATTAGCAAAGAGTAGTTCAAGAACAATGTTGAACTGCTGCTGAATGAATCTGATGATCTAGTGAGAAGTAAGCCAGAAAACATTATCTACTCAGCGTCTCCTTCACATAAGCTTTTGCTGGCAAGGTCTACTTTAAGGTCTCTCAGGTCTAGAAATTTGGAGGAAAGACAATCCAGAGTAGAATATAATCAAATTAGTGACTACTTAGATGCCACACAAGTTGTGCAACCAAAAGGAATACTGACTGAGCTGGCAGATAGCATTGTAAGGACTTTTATCCTGATTAAAAAGTTATTGGTTGTTGAGGAGGTCCTTAATGGTTGGAAAAGGGCAAACAACACTCTAATTTCAAGACAATGGGTACACAGAACTATAGGTCACATCCTACAGTTCTACCTTAGTCCTCGGGAACATTAAAAGGTCATTATCATTAAAATGTAGGGCCTAAAAGAGGACCCAGAAAACTTCAGACTCATTAGCCTTACTTCAGTCCCTGTCAAAATAATGGAACAAGCCCTCTTGTAAACTATTACAAGCCAAATGAAAAAAGTCATTTGGAAAAGTCAGCACAGATTTAACAAAGGCGAATGATGCCTGACTAACCTGATCACCTTCTACAATAAAGTAGCGTTTTTCTGTCCACATCAGAAGATCTTAACTAAACTTCAGCAAAGCATTCAACACCATTTTCCACAGCTTGGCAAACCGGCAAGGTATAAACTCAGGTGGTCTGTGAGATGAGTGGAAAATTGGCTAATATGCCACATTCAGAGGGTGGTAATCAATGTTTTTTACTCAGACTTGTAGACTGTCACAAGTGGGGTCCCCCAGGAGCTGACACTGGGCACCATGCTGTTAAATATCTTCATAAAATATCTGGATAATAGGATTGAAAGCACCTTCACCAAGATTTGATGACACCAAACTGAATGATGAGGTGGACATGTCAGAAGCCAGCGACATCTTTCAAAGTGACCTGAACAAGTTGGAAGAGTACAGTTAGAAAGAATGGTTTAGAATTTGAAAAATATTTAAGATGCTGCACCTGAGATGAAATAACCAAAGAGCCCAGTACAGACTAGGAACTGAGTGGCTGGGAAGAAGTCTTGATGAAAAGGACCTGGGGGTTCTGGTAGACATGACCCAGAAATGCACTGCTGCAGCAACAAAGGCAAAGCAGATCCTGAACTGAATTCACAGGGACACTACTAGCAGAGACAGACAGACGTGATCAACCCTCTCTTTTCAGAACCTGTCATATCACATCTGGAGTAGTATGTCCAGTTCTGGTCTCCACAATTCAAGAAAGATGCAAGAAGACTGGAGGAGGTCCAAAGAAAGGTCACTAAGCTGTTTAAAGAACCGGAGAATCTGCCCTTTTAAGAAAGATTAAAGCAGTTAAGTTTTTTCTCCCTGGAGAAGAGAAGGATTAGAGGAGCCCTCATCACAATGTTCCAATGCTTACAAGGCTGCTACAGAGGGGATGGAGGAACTCTCTGCACAAGGAGTCACATGGAGAAGAAGAATCACAGCATGTATGAGTTGTACCAGGGGAGGTTTCATCTTGATATAAGTTTTTTGGTTGGTTGGTTGGTTTTGGTTTTTTTGTTGTGTGTATTTATTTATTTATTTATTTATTTTAATAGTGAGAGCAAAAACCTCTCCAGGGATGTGGTAGAGGCCATCACTGTAGGTTTTCCAGATGCTGTTGGGCATAGTTCGGTGTAGAACCTTGCATCTAATGCAGCCTCCCTTTTCAAAAAAAAGATAGGACCAGATGATCTTTTGAGGTCCCTTGAGCTGAATTCTGTGATAATTGGGAAAATCATCACAGAAGCTATTTCCAGGCACAGAGAAAAAAAAAAAAGAAAAAGTGATAGGTTATGGCCAGGGGTATTACCAAAATCAACTCATAATTCCCCATCATGATGGTATGCTGTGAGAAACTAACTGGCCTTCAGAGTAAGGAGGGGGAACTTGCTCTCATTAACCTTGAACTTGGCAAGGGCTTTGTTATGCTCTGTCACCACTGTTCTTATAGCCAAAGTGCCAGAACACAGAGCTGGTAGCTGAAAATGGAGTATGGACCCTTTGACCTGAAGGGACTATAGTTCCTATTTTATTCAGCAGAAAATTACGAAGGATCATTATTGGAGTAAATATTATTTGACATCTTCATTGACACCATCAACTTGATGATAGGATAGGACAAGTAGAGGCTGAGAGAACCTGGACTCAGTTTGTAAAAGTGAAATCTCAGCAGGGATTTTATCAATCTATTTAAACATTGGATGATAGGGAATGAAAAAAATAGAGACAGGCTCTTCTCAGTGGTGTTCACTACTAGCACTAGAGCTGATAGTCATAAAATTCATGAAATAATTCCATCTGAACATGAGAGAACTTTTTTTTTCTTTTACTGTGAGTGCAGTCAAACAGTGGTATAAGTTGTACAGGAGGCTGTAGAATCTCCATCCATGCACAACAGGGCACAGTTGAGCAACATGCTCCAGCTGACCCTGCCTCAGAAGTGGAGTTAGATTGGACGATCTCCTTTCCAATGTGTCCTGTTGCTGAACAATGCTTGCACAGTGTCATTTTCTTTTTTCCCAGACTGTGCCACACAGTTATAGTCTGGAGATGGGTAAGAAGCTGGGAGGGGCACTGCTGGGTCAGCTGACCTATATTTACTAAAGAAATATTCCATACCGTACGATGCTATGCTCAGCAATAAAAATTCAAGGAAAGGAGGCGGAAACAGTGACATTAGTGGTTGTGGTGCTTGTCTGCCCAAGAAACTGTTACACATGCTCATACCGTGCTGTCCTGAGAAGTCATTAAACATCTGCCTGTCAATAGGAAGCAGTGAATAAATTATTTGATTTTTTAAATCTCATTTTTTTTGTGTGAGCAGCTTTAGCTTTGCCTGTTCAATTACTGTTAACACGATCGACGAGTTTTTTAATCTTCCTTTGGTTATCTCCCTGTCCTATGGGGCAGAGGGCTGAGTGAGCAGCTGTGTGATTGTATGACTGTTGGAGAGTCCACCCAATGGTACTTCCTGGCACCTAGCATGGGTCTTAAGGGTCTCCAGATAGTGATAGCCTTGATCAGAGTGTGGTATACTACATATATAGTTACAGTTTCTCAGTTTTTAATTGGTGGAGTCCTTGGATTAGCAACAGGGCTTGCCTGTTTTGCTGCATATTAGAGTCTAGGGGTTATTAGTGTCTGCTTTGAAACTACTTCCTTTTGAAATGTTTTATTTTATTTTAGGTGGCCTCTAGTTGCCAGTTCAGACAAACATATGTTTCCTCTAAATTCTATGTCTAATTTGTTTGACTCCAAAAACCTCTCATATCATATAACATCTCAAATAGCATAAAACAGCTTCATGTGGACAGATGAAGGCATAAAGCCCAAATTTAATTTGTATTTATTACACATTTTATTAAAATTGTCAAGCTTATAAACTTTCTCAAGAAATTAATATTAAAATATCATCAGTAATGGGGTTGTATTTCAGTTAAATGTTATGTCTTGGACTCACTTAATCTAATTTCTTCTGGCTAAAAATGAAGTGTTCAGGATAAGCTAGCCATCTAAGCTGTCTTTATGACCTATGAAAGGAAATAGGCATTTCCAGAGGCAGTTCATCTCCTTTTCAGGTTCATATCATACACATAAGTGAACTGACCTATGAAGAAGACTGTACTTGTCTATGAACAATAAAAAAATGTGGTAGATTACTTGCACTGAAGATCTTGTTTGTACATGCTGGAAGACAGGCAAGATAAATTACCACACATCTTGCACCTACCCACTTAACCATTCTTTCCTTCAGTATGCCGTTTGTAATTTAAGCATACTTTGATTGACCTACCTACTAAAATCCTTACGGTCATTTGGAACTTGCCTAGAAGAAAATCATTCCTTTGTTTAAAGTTATGAAAACTTTATTTAAAATATATGAAGAATGATTTTAACTAATAAAAACAAGTGAACAACAAGAGAAACAAACAAACAAAAATAATAAATCAAAAAGCCACCAAAACACCAACAAACCAACACAAAAAAAAAAAAAAACAACAAACAACCACCACCACTGATGTTGTCCAGAGGGGACAATTTATTTTGCATCATAAAGTCTAGCAGCTGCCAGTCGACCACAGAAAGAATAGACAGCTCTCAGCAGTAATATTGTGCAGGAGAAAACATGAAGCAATTACTCCATCTACCACTGATGGTTGTTAATGTACAGTCATTAGAATCTCTAGTAACTAGTTGGTAGATAAAATACATGATAGGAGTATGACTGAAATAACTCCAGATGTCTTCCAAACATGAAAAGAAATAAGAAAATAAATAGTAATGCTTCAATACAGCAAATTATAAAAAACCTGTTTGCTAACTGAGATTGGTTAGAGCTGTAGAACAGTGGAGATACATGTTCATATATTTGCTTCAGAAGAATGAAAGAATACAAAAAAATTAAAATAGTAAATTAGATTAGTCAAGTAAGTCCTACTTAAAACTTTTCATTAAACTGTTAGACACTGAAGAATGGGCTGCTTGTGCTAGCTAGTTTTCCAGTTAGAGAGACATTTGCCCTTGATTTCAAAAGATTTAGAATTAAAGAATGAAGACTAGTTTTCATAATTTATAGCTTTAGCTACCTGAAAAAAAGCTAATTTTCATAACTTCATCTAACTTAAGAATTCCTACCAAAGGATTGATTTTTTTTTAATATTTCTAAGACTGTTTCATCATGGGATAAATATCTTTTCCATATTCAGAGAAGACTAACTTACAGAAAACTTAATGAAATAGATCCCACCTGAAGTACTCATAAAAATACATAATAAAATAAAATAAAAACAAATCCATGAAAAAAAAAAAGCAGAAAAGTGAGATGGAGTTGTTTTTGTAACATGTATACCATTTTATACTATCTATATATAACAATATTACATTTTGATGCTGTAATTTATAGTGATAAACAATGGTGGAAAAAGCAAGAGTTGGTGACTGATCCATTTATGCCTTGAAGTGAGTGACGTAGATACTAATAAGACATAATACAGAGATGTACTAGCCAATTATTATCAATATTTTTGTTCATCTCAATGAAGCCTTATAGAAGGAGCAGTAGTGGGAATAGCCCCCTGAGAATGTCCATTACTTTTCACTGTGGACTTTTATTGTAGATGACATTGTAATGACTGAGCCTAACTATCATGCCTACATGAAAATCTAAAAAAAAAGTAATAATTTTACTGTCAATTATTTGCATAAAAGTTCTCCAACTTTAACAGATTGGCAGTTACTTTAATAAAACATTTTTCTCCATTTTAAAAATCTGTTATAGTTTAATATTTAAATTCTCTGTTTCATAATTTGTTCATGTACTTTATCATACCTTTAGTTTTCCAATTCAATGTTTATATTGTGTACATATTAAGGAGGTATCTGCTGTTATTATAATACTATAGGACAATTTGTGATTAGACTTGCACAGACACAAGTGAGAATATTTATCATTATATTATTCATACTGGGATTTAATTGGAAGCAGAATTGGACCTTTGATCTTTTTAATTGATATTAGCTTTTTGTAGGGAGAGGGAAGTTACCCTGACTAGAACCATTTAGGTTTGATGTGGTTAATAACACTTTCTGATTCACTCAATTGATTTAATTTTGAATTCTTTCAACAATTTTACTGAAGTAAGCAACTTTGCCATGTCTTTATTTCTTGTGGTTCTTTAAGAAGCCTATGCTTTCTAATGATTTCCAGTATTAAAAAAAAAAAAAAAGTTTGCAGTTTAAAGTGATGTAGTGATGTGAACTTGAGCAATTGGAAAAAATAAGTTGCATGGTGTGGATGCCGTTATAGAAAGTCAGTGAAAGATGAGGGTAATGGATCAATCTGACAAATTGTGATTGGCCCTTAAGAAGACAAGGTGAAGAAGTAAATCCAAATTTGTTAGGAAATTATCATAATAACAAATAATATTACATTGAGGCTGCCCTTGTACATCATTCTATAGAACTTATCCTGATCTTAGAGACAGGATGCCATCAAGAAGACATAGTTAAAACCATAAAGTGAAATGAAACTTAAAAAAAAAATAAAGAACAACCCCCACTCCAAAAAATCCAACAAACTCAAGCAACAACCATCCTTCACAAAACTTCCCCAACCCCCCCAAAAAGGCCCAAAATAATAATAAAAAATTCCTCCTACAGCTCTAAAATAATGCACTGGTGATAGTGGATAACAATAGCATACAATGTCTTTCACCTCTAAGTGTTTCATGTATAACAAAGTCATAAATCAGGCCAATAAAATTCAAAGCTAATTGAAGATGGTTATGAAAATAAGTCTGTATCTAGGCCTTTTAAATCACATTGAAAACAAGGTTATAAAACATGAACAAGGACTACTAAATGTTGCTGAGTAAATGGAAAATGGGATGTTCTTCAGTGCACCTGAATATAAGATATGAAGGCACATTACCGTGAATCAGAGAGAAAAACTTGAAACTTTACAGACTTTAAAGAGTTAACAGACAATATTTCTTGGCTTAAAGCTAATCTATATTTATTCTCTTTTCTGGACTCTGTTTCACTGTGAAGGAAGTTAAGTGAGGAATAATCCTTCATTATTTTTTCTACCTTTTTTTTTTCCTCACATCATAAAATGTTAATGTAAGGATAGAATCATTGATAATCACTAATGATTGGAAGGTATAAGCAGCTTTTTTCTCCATACCATCCACTGTGACTGCTGCAGTTTTTAAAGGCAATGGGGCTTCAAGAAAATTCAAGAGATTTTCCTTAAAAATGTGTAACAAAACACTCCATCTTCCCAGAAAACTGTGAAATAAGTAAATTAAGGTATCTGAATACATAAATAATATAAAGAAAAATATATGGGTAAGGAAAAAATTTTAAGCACATTTTAATTACTTAAACCTAAGAACACAAGAACTTAGTGCTCTTTACATCTCACAGTATTCGAGATTTCTATATGCTATAGCATGGGAGATTTGCAGGGGCCCCCTGCCCATCTGGAGTGTCAGTTGATTGCTAGGCTAATAACCTTTGACGTTTGAAAAGGTATTAGCCAACAATGAAAAGCAAATAAATCTGGCCTATTCAATACAAGGACATTTGATATTAAGTCACTTAAATCTAGATACCTATATGAAGGTTATGTCTGTCAGCTATATGTCTTAATTCCCATTATAGGAAATGGACATGATGCTACATCTGGTCTTAGGCTAAAGCAGACATTTTGTGACATTTGAGACAGCACAGGATAACCCAGTTGGCATGCAGCTCTCTCTCTAGTACATGGAAGTACATGAAAGTGTGTGGATTCTATGTCATACCTGCCAGCTTCTTTCAGAAGTCTCAGATTTGAGACATTAAAGGCCTGCCTTGGGAGGAGTTAAATTCCTCCTCCTGGCCTCATTGAACAGATGTCAGCTAGGAGATAAACACAGGTATCTAAAACTACCTGAAATGCTCTGTCCTACTGGTGACAGCCACTCAAAGAAGGTAAATGTGAGAGAGGAGATTTATGACCTAAGTAACAAGGAGAATGCTAGTAAAAGATTGTAAGGCATCTCAAAAAGTGCTAAGTGCTGTTTAAGTAATACAGTCAAGATCTGATTAAACAAATCAATCAAAGCCTATGTCTTTCATGATTTTAAAGCATTAATCACCTCTTAGCTTCTGCTTCCACATTAAAGGGTGTAGACCCTTTAAATCTGGTGTCTTAAACTGCAACTGAACTCCAGTTGGTAATATCATTAATAGTTATCAAAAAAATTCAAAACAGGCATTCATCTCATAATGGTGGTAATCAACATCTGCATCCTTAACCTCTAGTTAAGTGACTGATAAAATAACTTGTTTGCTTCTTCATCTGAGTACAGGTTTTTTTTGTTTTTTACAAAAGTGCTGAATTTTCAGGTTTCTCCAACCTGTCTCTGTTGGAGGCAATTTGGAAAGTAATGTTTCACATGAATTACTACGGTTCCTGATGATAATATCTTTTTTATTTTTAGTAGTTACTTCTGCTTAATGTACATATTGTTGATCATTAGTCACCATTAGCTGGTGTGCTGCTTTTACTAGTTGAATTCTCATTTAGCAGCTCCTGCTAACCTGTTTAGGATTAACTGTCACCATGGTAGTTTACATAATCCACACCTATACATGTTGTTTACTGTTATTCACTCTAATTTATAAACTCTCCAGTAAAGATAGCACTGAATACCTCATATGATTTTAGAATTAATTGAAAATATATATTATTTTATATTCCATTTTATAAATCAGATCTCCCAAGCCTTTCGGCTAAAAAAACAAAATAAGAAACCCAAAATTCAATCTAACCACACAAAAAAACTTAAACAACAACAACAAAAACAAACAAACAAAAACCAAACCAAACAATCTCAGCAAAAATAAACCAAATCCAAACACTATGAGAAAGTAAAAAAATTTCAGAATCTTCAATGTTGCACATTGTGTTAATTTCCTTACCCTTAGAAAGCTGGACAGAGCTGTCATCCATGCCATGAGAAAAATAACTTCAACAAACATAATTTTCTCAGGTTAACCAAATATGGTTTTAACAGAAAACCCTCTGAGCTATTACCATGCAATTGGCAATTAACCTTATCCATTTCATTATAGTCAGTGCCCCAGCTTTTCACTGAAGGCAAAAATACTTTTAACCTAGCGGGTTGTTATCTCAGTCTTCAGCTGTAAGTAGCAAAACACCACATTTATACTACTTCATGTATTTTCATTTGTAGGTGGAATAAATTTTAAAGTAAATGCTAGTGAGAAAATAATTTTGGAATATTCAATACAGGTAAAATTAATTTGCAGGTTGTATTTATTGGATGCAAGGAATAAAGTGTTGGAAGAAGGGTGCTGCAGAGGTGGCCTCAGTGAAGATGAGCATGAATGACACACACCAGAAGATACAAATATTTTCTGAAGGACTGTAGCCTGTGGGAAGGACTCACAGTGGATGAGAGGAAAAGTGTGAGGAGGAGAGAGTGGCAGAAACAAATTCTTATAGACTGACCACAACCCCTCCAATTACCTGCACCTGTTTGAGATGAGGAGGAGGTAGAGTACTCTGGAATGAAGAAGGGATACTGAACCTAGGCAAAAAAGACAGGGTGGGAAAAGAAGGGAATTAGATTTTTCATTTTTTTTCTTTGTTTTTCTCTCTTTAAATCTATTTTATTTGGCAATAAATTAATTTTCCTTGAGTCAATTCTATTTTTCCTGTGATGCTAATTTATAACTTAACCCACAAACTTCTTCATCTCATTTTCTCCCCTATCCTTCTGAAGTAAATAAGTGAGACAGCATCTGGGTTGGTGGCTGGAAGATATGCAGGGTCAATCCATCACATGGGAATATAACATATTAGAGTCTACCAGTAACCTGCCAAAATAAATATAAATTTGCTGAGAACCTGTAAGATATAAGTATAATAATTTTATGTCAGAAGTTATTACAACATAAAGAATTTTCAAAATAACATTGATTCATGGATCTATAAACAAGATTCACAACCTCCTGAAACCCAAATCTTAGTTTTAGCCATTATATTATTGTTACAACTGTAGCATGCATTGAGATTTTTGACATTTCCGTAGTGATAATAAAAAACATGTGACAAGGTTAGCATGATCTGATTGCATTTTTCTGTTACATTCTGTAAAGGCAAATTATTCTTTTTTTTCATCTAAGGACATAACATTTTCACACCCTAGTCACAAAATAATAGAATCTCAGAATGGGTAAGATTGGAAAGGACTGCTGGAAGTTATCTAGTCCAGACTCTCTGCTCAAGCAGGTTTCCCTAGAGCACATTGTGTCCAGATGTCCACAATCTCTTTGGGCAACCTGTTCCAGTGTTCAGTTACTCTCCCAGTAAAGATGTTTTTCCTCATGTTCAGGTGGAACCTCCTATGTTCCAACTTTTGCCCACCACCTCTCATCCTATTGCTTTACACCACTGAGAGGAGCATGGCTCTATCCTCTTGGCACCTTCCCTTCATATACTTACATTCATTGATATGGCCCCCTCTCAGCTGTCTTTTCTTGAGTCTGAACAAGCCCAACTCCTTCAGCCTGTCCTCATAAGAGAGATGCTCCCTTAATCATCTTTGTAGCCCTCCACTGGACTCACTCCAGGAACTCCATGTGTCTCTTTTACAAGTGAGTCCAGGACTCGACACAGCACTCCAAGTAGGGTCTCACCAGGGCTGAGGAGAGGGGCATTGACCTCTGGCAATGATAAAGAACTAACTGATATACAATATCCTTTAGAAATGAATGGTCACTGATACTAGAATTTGCTGCCTGCAATTTTAGCCAGTCAACCACCACGTCTATAGTATTTTTGTTATCTACTAATTAATTTATCTGTACCTTTAGTTCACTGAAATAAAATTTTTGAATATTCAGAAGCATGCCGCGATCCTCAAAAAGTGGATAAATCTAAATGAAACTTCAATTTGCTATGTAATGACCAAGTATAACATTTAGTAATCATATAAAACTCCAATATCTTATTGGATCATTACTTTCACAATGTGTTCATAGATGAACAGACAAAGAAAGAATCTTAAACTGATTCAAAACTATATTGTTTTCCCTAAGTAATTTATATTCATCAGAGCCAGGTATTTAAACAGTAAAGAAAGTAATGAAGCACTGGTGACTAAACACCTATTGGTATGTTTCTTATTATTTTTCTCTTTAAACCTTAATGAGGTTTAATTACAGTTTCTTGTATTTTGTCTTCAAGATGCATTATACTAACAAAACTAGTGACAAGGAGCTGTGTCTGACTTGATGAGCAGCAAACTCACTTCAAATATGCAAATGAGGAACAACAAAGAAGAGCCTGGAGATATTAACATCTGTGTGAATGAAGCAACCATTTCACAACTCAGTGGACCTTAAACAAAGCAGACATTGAAATCTGTTCAGTACATGGGGTGGATTTTTAAATATGTTCAATTACTGCTTGTTGCTCAGCTGTCACTAGAGCACAGTTTCTGCCACACCAGGGATTCTGCTTTGACATTACCAGCATATAAAAATTGTGTTCATGATAAATAGTTTTCCAGCATAGCAAAACAAGCATTTTTCACTCATGTCTGTGACTCGGAGATCCACTTATACTTCCATATCTCTGGCAAATTACATGAGTACAGATAGAAACACATCTGCTAGGAGCAAAATAGCTATTTTGCCAATTGACCTAGTAACTAACTGGCTAACTATCTCATTTCTGTGTAATATTTAAGAAAATAAATTGCCTTTGAGGAAAATATGAATTTAAATGAAAGATAATTCATCTCTTTATGAGGAAGGGAAGAAGAAAACCACTCTTCTACTCTATAAAAAGGCAGATTTCATTAGTAAAATTTTCCACACAGAGCAACTAAGGACAGTTTAAAAACTATTTTGTGTCTTAGAATACTTTCTGCTAAAATATATAGAAACACATGCTACATGTTGGCTGGAGAAAAATCTTCAAGATTCAGTTAAATAATAATTTTAAATAATTATAACTTTTACATAGTATTCAGCTGTATTATTAATTTAATTAATTGTATCTGTAATCCTGTTTCTGGCAAAACTGCTAGGATTCATCATAGGGAATTACATAAATCTTATTTTATGTATGAATGCTACAAATAAAATTTTTGAATATATATTGCTATAATATTTCCAGTGTTAAATCATTTAATTAGAATAACTGAGAGGCAAACAGCATTTTTAGGTAATACTTTGGGAAACCCTTATGCTCACCAAATTATCTCCTTTAAGGTGTATTCTTACATATTGGAAGAGCAGTTTGAACATGAATTAATAAGAATTCCTGATTTAGACTAGCTAACTCCAGGCATAATTTATTTGTATTTCTGTTTGACTTCTTCACTCACTCTTTTATTGACTTACTCCAAAGTATCTAACATCTTCATGCACAAAGTACTTCGGTGTCAAAGCACTGCAGTGCCTGTCACTTAAAAACTCAAATGCTAAAATAAGCATTGACTAAAATGTCCAAAATCTGAATACAACACATTGAACACCTCACACAGAATCACAGAAACTATCACACAAATGGAGGAGCTGCTCAGGGAAACAATGTTCCTATGTATCACAAAATATCTCATCAAAAGATTGTGATCCACCAGTCATCTAGCCAAATTCATTGTGCTGTCTGCAATCAGTTGGCTGAGTCAAATGGGATAATTTCCATTCTACTTATGTCTAAAACAGGAGGAAAGTAGTTAGGAACAGTAAATAATACTAAATATAGTGGCATTGGTTTAGTATGTAATTTGCAAATCTATGCATATAAAAAATTGTAATTCACATTTCATAAATAAAAGTTTGCAAATGCAGGATTAGAATCTGTAGCTCCCTTGGGTTCACATTTGACTTTTCAATTTTTGTCCAACAATGTTCATGTTTTTGCTCTGAGAGATCTCTAGTGAGATCTAGCCTGGATTTAGTCTTTCATGTACTGAACACTGACTTAATGCTGCACAAAGCGAAGGAGTGGAATATGTAATAAAAGAAACTCCATACAATTCTGCAAGATATCCTATCTCTATACAACAAGATCTCCCTTGCTTAACATAGTCTTTAAATTGGTGTAGATTGTGTTGGTGGATATGGAGAAAATTATATTTTTTTAGGCTATGATACAAATCCAAACTCGTCTTCTATATTTCTCATAAACATAATCTAGATTAAAAAAAAAAAGCCATAAATAGTTTCTCCCTTCTACAATTTAAAGTAATAGATGAGATGAAATTTAAAGTTAACCCCAGTCCCTAAACATTTGATCTGGCACATATATATTTTTTGAACTGCTTATTATCATGCAAATTGTGTCAATGCTGCAATTAATAAAGGTATCAAAACCACTTCTTCTTGGTGCTTTCCTTATATGTTATGACACTTGTTAGAGCAGAAGAAGTAGACTTTGATGTATGATCAAAAATACATTCACAGAATTACAGAATCATAGAATCACAGAATGGGTAATGTTGGAGGGGACCACAGTGGGTCACCTGATCCAACCTCCCCACTCAAGCAGGGTTGACCTAGAGCACGTTGCACAGGATTGTGTCCAGATGTTCTTCAATATCTCCAGTGAGGGAGACCCAGCAATCTCTTTGGGTGATCTGTTCCATTGCTCAGTCACCTACACAGTAAAGTTCTTCCTCATATTCAGGTGGAACTTCCTTTGCATCAGTTTCTGCTTGTTGCCACTTGTCTTAAAGAGTTTAAAAAGTAGTGTCTACATTCAAGAGTTTGAAAATAAACAGCCAAACAGGAAATTAATTATTCTTCCTTGTTATTAAAATGTTTTAATAATAAAAATTTATATTTAAATTGTAATATTTATTATACATCTTATATACAGTTATCATTATAAATGTTATATGACATTTGAAAGATCCTAAAATATTCTGTCAAAACACATTTTAGACTAAATGGTTCCAGTATGTGTAAGATAACGAATAATGGCTTTTTATGACTGAAGATGGAGGAGGCTATTTTGTATCTTTCAAATGTTAGATGGCAACCAATAAGAAAAAATAAACTGTGTTAGGAAAACACATAGAAAAGAAACATCTAGTGGATCTGAAAATGGGGATAAAGTGAGCTGAAGAGAAAGCAAGCTTCAACATCATGGTCTCTTAGGAAAAAGGAAGAAAAAGATCTTACTGTCAACATCATACTTCTTCCAGTGAAGACCTAATTTTCAGTCACTTCTTGAAGACAGCTGAAGCTCAAACCTAGGACTCAGAGGAACACTGGAAGAGTGAATAGAACATTGAAGAAAAGGGCTAGATTAGGAAAGATTTCTTTGTTTTCCCGTATGTAACAATTTTAATGTATTTAAGACTTTTATGAACTAATTTGGAAAATGGGTGCATGCTATTTTAAGTAGAACAATATATTAACTGGATTATCAATAAATTCTAAGCTCAATATATACAGTGTGCTAACTGTTGTCCATGACAAGATTTTGAGCATAATGTTTCTCTCTGGAAAAGAGTATATTGACATAGCCAGAAGTACAGCCAGGGAATGGTCTAATTATTAACTAATTACATTGATATAATTAATCGATGTAAGTGAACTAGGCTTAATGTTTGCTCTCAAGTCCATCTTCTACTGGCTTTAGTAGAAAAGGTTTACCTCCATACATGTCTACACTGTCATTTAAAACAAGACCAGACACTATTCTCCACAGTGAAGATGAGGTGGCACAGACTGACTGCATTTAGGCTACATTGCATTTGGACTTGTGTACATGACTATTTAAAACTTTTTTCTTTTTTTTTTTTTTTTTTTTTTTTTGTTTTTTTTNTTACAGAATCATAGAATCACAGAATGGGTAATGTTGGAGGGGACCACAGTGGGTCACCTGATCCAACCTCCCCACTCAAGCAGGGTTGACCTAGAGCACGTTGCACAGGATTGTGTCCAGATGTTCTTCAATATCTCCAGTGAGGGAGACCCAGCAATCTCTTTGGGTGATCTGTTCCATTGCTCAGTCACCTACACAGTAAAGTTCTTCCTCATATTCAGGTGGAACTTCCTTTGCATCAGTTTCTGCTTGTTGCCACTTGTCTTAAAGAGTTTAAAAAGTAGTGTCTACATTCAAGAGTTTGAAAATAAACAGCCAAACAGGAAATTAATTATTCTTCCTTGTTATTAAAATGTTTTAATAATAAAAATTTATATTTAAATTGTAATATTTATTATA
>VWZD01005113.1:47640-57796 GCA_013396695.1 Sakesphorus luctuosus | reverse complement strand
TGAGCTGTTTTTATGGGGGTTTTTATTGATTGGGTTTTATTTGTTTGTTTGTTCATTTTTCCTCTTAGGTACTCACTATTGCGAGGTCTTTGCTGAAGACCTTGGTTATACAATTATGAAATAAAACTGAGTTTGTGATATGCTCTGGGGACATAATGATGCACACTAGTATTTGTAGAAGTATCTGAAGATGCAACGCCTTTTAGGGAACTTCTGAGGACTGTGTAAGTCAAAGGGAACAAAAAATATTGCAGTCTTGCTCACACTGTTTATAATGAACTTTCACGTACATTATCTTTCAAAGAGTGGAAGATAGTTCTACTATCTACAATTTTCCGAAATATGAAATTATAACTTTCTTAAGTCTTTTATTAATAATTAGTAACCACTGAATGTTTACAACTTATCGCACACAAATACATCTGCAATGTTTCTAAACAATTATTAAAAAAACAGCAGATTCCAGTTTTTCAACATGTTTTGCTTCATCCCATATCTGCTTGAATCAATAGTACTGATGAAATTCAGAATTTACAAAGAAAAGAAACAATTATAAACACCAAAAAAGGTAATTTCATTTAGTTTGTTTGGAGATGGATAAGCTCACACCAAACAGCAAACCCAAAAACAACAGTATGGAGTTTTCTCCCGTCAAATAGGAAAAAATTTTGAAGCAGAGACTGAGGAAGCAATGTAATGTTTCACAGCACAGATCATTAAGGGTGTTGTGTTTACACTGTCAAATTCTTTGACTATTTTTTCACCAGCAGCCATTAAATGAAAATTATAGGATTTAGAGTTCCTAGTGCAAAGTATGACAATTATTGGCAGAGCAAGAAAGTAACCCAACTCAGAAGTCAATGGCTTTTGTGGAAATAAAACCTCTGACCTTGGCATTGTTAGCACCATGCTCTAACCAGCTGAGCTAACTTGAAGATCTTAAAGGTCTTCTTGAACTTTAGCAATTCTATGATTCCATGATATAATTTCTTATTTTACAAACATAGAACAAATAATTTAAAAGCAATTAGAATTAATGGAAGCGCTGGGAAAAAAAGTGGAAAATATTTCTGAAATCTTCATAAAATTAAATCTTGAGGACTAATTTCTCCATCGTGGCAAATGGCTGCCAAAGGGTTGTTACACACAGGTCTTTATTTCTCAATCACAACTGAAACTTTTGCTACCAGACAATCTCATTCTACCAAAATTTATTTGCTTATAGAAAGGTTCTGAACTTTATTCTATTATTCCCATTTTCCTCAACTGTGTTCTACTTAACATAATGCTATCACTATTTTCTGGAGAGTTTCTCATTAGAAGGATAGAAAATATGTGACATACATCTAGATTAGTGATTTAGTCACTAAGTTGGGTGGTTTCCAACTTACTATACCCATTTATTCTTTCAGCATGTGATCTCAAATATGCATTCAATAAACTCTCAAGTTCTCATTATATGGAACAGCTTTTAGACTATTCTTCAGCTGATTTACTCACAGTGCTTGACCTGCAGGCCTATTCTTTCTGTGCCATCTTTTGGCTACCCTATTGTTAGGGTTGTCCAAGGATATTATTCAGTCCTTGGCTTTTCATGTACAGCCTGCTCTTTGGTGCTGGTGGTCACTTCCTCTAAAACAAAATAGAAGTCTATAAACTTGTTTTTCCCTATAAGAAGATAAGTAAGTTCAAAAGACACAATGTTAACACCATTTTTGCCACCTTCCTTTAAAGGTATCAAAGAGGCAGTTTGAGAAGGCACATATTTTTCTGCCTGACTCTATCTTACTTCTCTTCAATAACATTTGTTAAGTAAACAGAAATATCTCTCATTGAGGTTGCCTCCTTATGGCTTCCTGCAACTAAGGAGTAGGTATTTCTGACATGCAGCTCAGTGAAAAGTCAGTTAAAGAGATTTCTTTGGGCTCCTTGCAAATATTAAAGCTGAGGAATCTGCAAATTCCTGCCAAAAAGTAATGTATTTCTGGATAGGACTTCAAAAAAATAATAAATATCTTTGAAGCTTGGATATACAAAGTACACGTGTACTATCCTTATTTCGTCTTCCTCATCTGGAACAACTGAAAATTAATTTGGTTTTGAGTACATCTTAGTTTGATCTGGGTGCTGTAAAGTACCATACAGTAGACTATAAATATAATATTCAGAATAAAAAATAAAATATCACTCATGCCTTTTAACATTTGTCTTCAAAGAAATCTATCACCACTACTATATTCCCATGTTGTCCTTTTTTTTATTTTTTGGTGAATGCAAAATTCAGTTTGTGATGAAAATCTGCTGCACTAAAAAGAAAGTGCACCTGCTGTACTCAACTTATTGATAGTCTTTGATCAGGAAGATTTGAGTTTCATTTTATAACTACTATATTTTTCTCAGTAATAACTAAATCTGTTGGGTCAGAGCATGTGTGTTTCTTGATCAGTTTACAAGTGTTAATCGTAAGTTAATTGCTAATGTTTTTTATTTAATTTTAATAAGTAGGCTACAGTCTTTAGGAAAGTACAGTAGAGAACAGATTGATTCATGAATTTTGTTCTTTGGATTTCATTTTACTAGAAGCAGAAAATTACATGGTGCCAATATATTGACATGCAATGAAAACTTTAGATAAAATCTGAAACAAAGTGCTTGTTTCTTTATTTTGCATAATAACAAAAATTATATCTTCCTGCTTCCCAAAGATTGTGAGTAAAAGACTGCAGCATTTATTTATTTATTACATAAATGATATGTTGGACAAACAGGGAAGAATGGGAGACAAAAATTATTTATCTCGTGTAATTTTGCAGATTGCTCTGTATGTATTGCATTTGTAAATACTCTTAGTTAAAGTGAATCAGTGTACAACCATCATGCACAAAACAACTGAGGACTAGAATAGTAGACTAATGTTTAAGACTAAAAAAAGATCCAATTTTTCCTTTTAAACCACACATGTATTCACTAACAGTCAATCAACTTTTGATATGTCTTATGAATCATATCTCTGCAAGCACTATCATTAAAAGACTGTTCATTCAATCTGTAGTCCTTGAAGAGAATTACAATTTTATTAGTGAGAGCATTTAATAAATATTTTCAGTTCCTACCTAAGAGTAGCCAATTATGTTTACAATTTTTTCACGGAATTAACATCCTTCATGGCTCATTATTTAATCTTGTAGATTTAATTGCACTAATATTTCCATCTAGGTGGCATAGCACAAGATTTAATTTTGTTTGAATGCAGCTGGTGCACTCGAATATGTTGCCTGGCTTTTATACATAATTAAGATCAATACGTGAGTCTATGATACAATTTAAAATCATACAGGAGGCTTGCAAGAGCATTAAAACAAGACAGTTTGAGCTAGATACATAAACATGCATGCATACACACAAACATATTCACAATTACATAATTTGTCTCAAAATAGAAACAAATCATTGGAAAAATGTCTCAAAACCCTAGGTTGTGTCATCCCATCAGCTTTTGAACAAAGCTCCCTATTGAGAATTCTGATTAAAAATTGATGATATATACAGTAGCTTTCAAATGTAATCACAAAGATTCAAAGTTTTAAATTACTTTGCAAAGAAGTACCACTCTCAGGGCCCTGAAGGACCTAATAAATCCTGAACAATCTCTTTTAAAGCCTCCAACCACACTTATGGGGCCAAAGGCTGTTTCAGTTCTGCTTAGAGCCATCAGCCTCTTCCCAAGCTATGTTGGGCAGAGTGTCAGTCTCCAGCTCCGCCACAGACATCCTTACCTGGCCAGGGACACCCATCTGATAAAGAGACACAACACTTAGTAAGACTAGTCAAAGCTGGTCAAAGGCCTTGAAACGATTCCAGAAGACATGAAACCATTCCAGAAGCAAGAGGTCAAGAAAAGGACACTACGAGGAAGATGAGGAAGACAAGCACTAGAGGTCAGTTTGGGATGTCTGACTCAAATTCAAGAGGCATGTCAGAGACGTGGCAAGAACGGAACTGAGGGAGTCATAGTTTCTGGCCATAGGACTACAAAACCTCCTCAGAGACCAGCCTTTCCCTGGGCTCTGATCTCCCTGCAGTGCTGATCCTTCATTCAATCCCAGGCTCTGAAATCAATTCCCTTTTTCACTCAGCTCTCTGGGGCTTCTCGGGAGTTGGCTTCAACACTCCTGGGCCATAGCCCTTTCCTAGATTGTTGTCCTTGCTCTTACTTTGCTCCTTGACACAACCACTCTGCCCACAGCTCAGAACCTCATTTTAGGGCCCAGGACCATCAGTGGTGTTGCAGCAGTGCTCATCTCCAAGTCCTTGCATCCATATTTGGCCCAGTTAAGTGCCTCACTCTGCCAGAGGCACTTGTGGGACCGGACCACATCCTGGCCTCAGCCCCTCCCCATCTGCAGGGAGGGGATCACTGCCTGGATCTGGGGCTGCACTGGTGCTGCCACAGGACAACCCAATGGAAAGCATCCACAGCACCCACCCTCAAGCCCACCAGGCTTCTGGCACCCTGACAGCCCCAAGAAACAAGATCCCTATACAAACTTTCAAGAGGAATAGAACATGCTAGTTTTATGTAATGATGAATTCATCATTGCAATAATTAAGTTAGTATATAGGTTAATATTTTCATCATATGTGCTTTAGCATAATAGATTTTTACTGTTTGTGAATCTGACCAGTTGTAACACTCCAGCCTTGGGAGCTGAAAGCTCATGGGCTCAGCCAGGAGTTTTAGTTTATTATATATATAGGATTCTTTAATACCTCAAGACAGCATCAAGAGAATAAGCTGTGGACTTGTTGCCAATAGGTATTTTTATTGATAATTCAGGGAAGAAAATAGGGAAACTTGACAAAAGATCAAAAGGGCACCACACAAGCTAGACAAAACATTCCAGCACAATATTGACCCAGTACATATTAATCCACAAAACTTAAGTCAAAATCCAATCCCTCCACAACACTTAAGTCAAAATTTAATCCCTCCAGCTCCAATCCATCCAAAACATCAAGACAGGAGAAAGAAAGGGAAGCAGAGGGAGCAAGAAGACAGAGAAGGAGAATGAGAGAGAGACAGATTATACAGCTATCACTAGAACCTCACAGAAGTCCAGCTCTCACATGTCCAGATAGGAGGGCTGCGACATATGGTACACCTGTGCCTTTGGTCACTACAGCCAATCCTCCACGGTGGGCCCTCTGATCCCCAGGCCACTCTGGAGTCCCAGCCCAAGGTGAGGGGCCATGTTCTCACTGCCCCTGCTCATCTGAGCTGGGTCAGGGGCTCCAGGAACAGTGGGGAGTTATAGTTTTCCTGGGCTGTTTGTGACTAGCAGCTGCTCCGGGACTTCCCCCTGTGGGCTCCAGGCCCTGCCATGAGGGATATGATGCCACCATAGCTCTGTGAGGTTTGACACATCCCTTCCCCACCACACACACACACACACACACGCACGCATGCCCTGAAAGGTGGTTCTGACTCAGTAATTACTCATCTGGTGTCTGACATCAGTATACATGACAAAATAATAAGTTGAAGCAATTATTTGTGTATGTCTCGTAGAACTGTATTGCTCAATCAAAATACACTCCATTGTTGTATTAAATACAGACTATATGCTCATAGAAATTTGATAGTCTAATTTGATGATATTTTTGGAGTCTGACATTGTTCTACAGGCACTGTTTTCTTTGGGTTTATTTTTTGCTGGTTTGGCTTGTTTGGTTTGGTTTTGGAGTGCTTGTTTGCTTGATTACTTTGGTACTGTTGTTGAGATTTAAGAGAAGCTTTCAGAAAGACACACAGAGAAGGGAAAAGCCCCTTGAATTTTTTTCCATTTAAAAATTCTACTGGAAAGAATGAGAAAAAAACAAAAGCAGCAAAATGAAAACATTTGAGATTCTATCACTGTCTGTGATATTCATGTCTGCCAGGAATAAAAAATTAATTGTTATTTATTTAATTATTATATTTTTATTTATATAGTTCTTAGTTGAATTAGTTCACTTTAATACTGACTACTTCCTTTGATATTCTTTCAACTTCACTGTTCAAAATTTGCTATGTGCCTTAGTCAGAGTTAAAATAACTTTTTCAGAAAGCTAAAGTCAAGGAGGTACATAACCCTAGTAGACCTTATTTGAAATAAGAATATCTGTGATTTGGAATGAATAACAATAATTTCAGGACTTAAAAATACCCAGGAGTAATGGTAATACAGCACTAAATTACTGACACAAAATTGACCCAAGTACATCCAGAGTAAGAGTTGTAAGTCACGCTCAATTTATTTCAAGCACAGTAAAGTATGATATTATTTCTTTAGCAAGAAGGATTCTTGTCTGCCTGTGTGATTGTGAAATCACTGACAGATGCACCAGGAGCCCTAAGTCAAATAATTACTTGATTATGTTGAATTTTAAAACTTATATTAAATGGTAGTTCCAAAATAAACCATTGCAATCTTAGTTTTATTTGGGTAGTTATGGCTATCTCAGCTATTGCTGATATGTTACTTTACTGTGTGTTTTAAAGAAAATAATAATGTAGATTAAGGATTTTCCAACACTGCTACTGTCAAATCAGATGGAAAAAATTATTAAAAACAGTGATAAACCCTCAACTGAAATTGCTAACCCCCAAGACCTTTCAGAACTCTGAATGAAATATTTAATTTCATTTTTTGCCATGAATACTGTTTAAATAAACTCATATTCAACAAATTTTCATGAAAGAAAGAACTTAAGAAAGTCAGAGAAATATAAATAGATATTATTGAGATAAATAAAAAATTAATTTGTTCTTCTACTGAAAAGTTCAAAGTAATTATTTCTGATACATATTCCTTATTCCATGTGTCATTGAAAACAAGTAGCAAACACCTTAAGAAATTTAACCTCTACAACAACCTAGTTTCCAAGTTTGCAACCTCAACATAACTGAAAAATTTCATTCTTTAAGATTTTTAATAATTTTCTCTGTAAGACTTGATATAAAAAATCTACAACAGAAATTTTGAGCGATAATCTTGAAATGACTAAAACAAAAAAGGTATAAACATATTATCAGTGGACAAAGAATATTTTATTTTATTGTTGTAGTTTTCTCGTCTTCTCTAGGGACATCCCCTTGTTGCGGAGGAGAAGCTTGCATGCCCTTATGAGGTTGTGTGCTGTGCTGGCGGTGGTCTGTGCCTCTGGTAGGGTCTTCCATGCCAGACAGGTCTCAACTGAAGGGTCAGACAAAATGTGTCCATGGGCAGAATGCGCTGGGTAGCCCCCTGGGAACCATCTTAAGAGAATGACAACTCTAACTCCAAACTTGGGCAGATGGAGCTTGCTTAGCCCTCTAAGGCCATCCATCTAAGAGAAGGATACTCTAACCAAACCTATGTCCTGAGGTATTCACTGTCACTGGCCAAGCTCGCTAGGCCCTGGAAAATGAACCTTAGGAGTAAAGGGTGGGGCCAGTTCTGTGCAAATTATACTGTTCAGCACAGGGGTTGGCATAGATTTAACTGGTAGCTACTTCTTCCCAAATATTGGTGTTGTAAATTGTTTGAAGCACTGTGTTTCTATTACCAGAACCTTCTATTGAAGCAGCAGAGGGTTTACACAGAGCCAAAGTTGTTCTCAATTCATTATAGTTCTTTAATTTGCACATCTTTTAAAATAACATAGAGTAGTGTATGTTGCTAACATAAAATAATCCTGAGTATTTGTGGAAAGAGTGGAAGACAGTGGGCAAAGTTATCCTAAGTAGACAAAATTCAATACAAAAACATTTTCAATCATAGATGCATTGCAAGCTGATACTGTATCTGAAGGTTAAATCATAGGTAGGTCTTTATTATCTATTCATGTTCTGTGCAACACCTCTTTCATCTCCTATGGATATTGTCAGCTTTCTTAAAAAAGAATGGCAAGCAGACAGCAGACCACCAGCTTGCATTCTATTCTCAGCTCCCACAGTAATCAAGAAAACTTCAGGTGGTACCACATATGCTCTTCCCTCATCAGAATGAGAAGACATATCAAGTGGATTGGAAAAATAAGAACACATACATTCTGTTTTTCATACACATATACACTTAAATTAGAAAGTAAGACAGTAGGAGAGAGGGAACAGGAAGAAGAGGGGAAAAGAGAAAACAAAACAAAAACCTAGAAACAACAGAGATGGAGGTAGAAAAGAGGCAGGCATAAAAGATATCTTGGATTTATCAAATCCAAGAAATCGTTGGCAAAAGCTATGTGTTGGAAATGTTTCATCAGACATTTCAGGATTGACATTTGTAATTATAGTCTTTGAGATTATTGATTTATAATTTTCACTTCACAGCATAAAAGTCTAGCCTTCTAAAGGTAGCTTCTTCAGCTAGCTAGATTGTTGACAATACTGAGTGCTCTTTGGAGTGCCTGGTCTAACACTTCTGGTTGTTTTTGGCAAGAGAGCATGCTGTAAAATCACTTCTAGTGGAAAATTAGGAAAAGTTTCACATGACTCAATGACATCTCATCCTCAGTCCTGCTCCTAATAAAGCCAATGGCTTTGTTACATTCACAGTTGGGACCCAGTAAGAACTGAAAAATCTGTAATTAAAAGAAAGCATAATTTCTTAAGTGCTTTTGTAGAGGAAGGAACTCTAAAACAATTGCTTACATTGTAAGGGATGGAAAGGCACTGTATTGACAATTTGTTTCATCCATAAGGTCTGTAGTGTACCAGAAGAGCAATCTGCTGCTTTTGGATGTCTTCCAGCACCCTAGCATAAAGTGAAGAAACAGAAGGCATAAAGTAGCCAGACTTATTTTGTGACAGTATTACTTATGGATATATATTAGTTACAGTACTGGGACAGGTGTAGAAACCACATAGTCAATATTCTAACTAAAACGGAATTTAATACCAAAAGTTTCAGAAAAATAAAGAACATTACAGTGGAAAAAAATGGGATAATCTGAGTCCCATATTATGTCTCATCATGTTTTCTAGTTGGAATATAATATTTTAATCTCTGAAGCATGAAATTTAATAACCTTTTAACTTTTTAAATTATTAATTAAAACAGTGAGTATTCTTGGATATAAATATTCAGTGATGTTGGTCAGAAGAAAATTATGAAGTCTTGAATTCAAAATTATTCTCAAATAGTCTTGGCTTCCTTTACCTTTATTTCCTGATCTTTGGCAAAGTAAGACATATTAAAGTTATTTATCTTTTTTCACTATACCAAGGAGAATGTTAAGCTGAATCCCAATAAAGTATAAACATCAAATCAAGATCATTATCTTTTTTATGAAACTCTAATTATTCAGTCTGGTTTTAAATATACTTATTTGTTGACTTTCTGTAGCCTTTAATTTTGTACGTAATTAAACAGTGTATGAGATAATATCTTTTTTTAGTTGTTTAACTTTTCAGATTTTAATTCTATTTGTTTAGGTTTGAGATAGGTAAAAAAAAATGCTATCATATATCTTGTCCATATAGCTCAATTATAATTTTTTTTTTAATTATTTGTCCTATTCTTCTAAGACATACTTTCAGGTTAATAAACAAGCATTTGGTTTTTTTGAAAGATTCCTCCACTCTTTGATTATGTCATTATCTTTCTTTTGAACATCTTTTAAATCTGAATTGTCTGATATGTCATAAAAATTTTAAACATTTCAGTAAGGTCACCATTGTATTCTTTGTATGGTTCACATCTTCATCCTCTACACATTCCAGTGTCTTGTATGAGAAACTTCATTATAATTGTACAAATAGTGGTTTCTTCTGTGCCATCAACAGTAACTGCAAGGTTATTTTCCTGGCTAGTGCCATTAATTGAAATAGTTCTAGGCTATATAAATAATTTGAATTCTTGCCATGTGTGCTTTTCATCATTTTTATTGATACTAAAATTCTTTAGTAATATTTTCACCCATTCAACTACCGCATTAAATATTTCAAGTTTTTCATAGCTGTAACTGGTCCTAAGTAACCGAATTTTGTGACTTCTGTAAAGCTTGATGACTAGTCTCCTAACTTTTAGACACAAAAATATATTAGAGGTTAAAAAGGCATAAAATAAAATCTCACTAATACATGTTTTTAACTTTTTTTGGTAGTGAAAATAGATGCTTCACATTCCATTTTTGTGGG
>VWZD01005113.1:7002-42358 GCA_013396695.1 Sakesphorus luctuosus | reverse complement strand
GTTGCAAAGTGTAAAGCAAGTTACTCTTACTAGTTTAAAGTAGTAAAAATGGTTAGTAAATAAAGTGGTCATAGAGTAAGAATCAAAGTAGCTGTAAGCATAAGAAATAAGATAGAATGTATAAAGTAGTAAGCTTTGTAAGAGAGTAAAGTATAAGATATGAAATATAAAGTATAGAAAGCATATAGTTTCTCACCCTTACATTGTCCGAAGAGGTGGGAGGAGGCAGGACAAGCTGCTTGCAGTTACCCCCATAGAGACGATGGCATTTCTCCCCAGTTTTGGTTTATACTCAATCTCTTTTTATACCTTTTTTTTTTCTTTAGGTGGTTTGTGTGACTAAAGTCAATACTTTGGGGGTGATAGACAGATGCCTGAGGGGTGGCTCCTTGGGTCTCTGCAGGGTGCCACAGGTCGTGGCAAAGAAAGGCCATGTCATTTTAATAACACTCCATTCTTCGGTAACACTATCAGTCTTATCAGCATCCCTTCAGGGGGGCTGAGGCACTTTCCTCAACTAATCAAGACCTTATCAGGGCCATCACCCCACAATATTTGTCAGAGGCACTATACTTTCTTAAAAATGTGTGTTCCTTTATGAAGAAAAGGGCCCTTTTTTTCTCCAGAAACAAAATGTTATTCTATAGCACATCGCTGCAAAATAGAAATGAATTATTCTATCAATTTATCAATTTATCAAATAGTTTTCTAAAAAATATTGTATTTGGGGTGTGTGTGGTTTTGTTTTTTTTTTCTTTTAAGAGTGTTAAGCAATCTTGATGTCCATATTCCTAAGCAAAAAAGACTGTCCCTTGCATAATCTCTTGCACTTTAAAAAAAAATTTAGGAGTTTTCTTTACAAGATGCATAAGAGTGAGTACATTCTAAAGCAAATTGGTTTTGAAATCAGAACTAGGAGAAACACTCTCAAAAACACAGAATCACAGAATATGCTGAACTAGAAGAGACCCACATGGACCATCAAATCCAGCTCCTGTCTCTGCACAGGACAGCCACAAGAGTTACACCATGTGCCTGAGAGTATAGTTCAAATGCTTCTTGAACTCTGGCAGGCTCAGCACTGTGACCACTTTCCTGGGACCCTGTTCCAGAGCCCACTCACATTCTGGGTGAAATATCTTCACTCAATAACCAGCCTAAATTTCCCCTGAGATGTCTTCATGCCACTGCTTTTGTTCCTATCACTGGTCACCGGAGAGACTAGATCCTGATCCTCTGCTTCCCTTCATGAGGAAATTGTAACTGCAATGAGGTATCCCCTCAGTCTCCTCTTTTCCAGGCTGAACAAACCAAGTCAGCTCAGCCGCTCCTCATACAGTTTCCCCTCAAGGCCCTTCACCATCCTTGTTACCTGTTGTTAGATGTGGTCTCCAGTAGCTTTATATAGGGGCTGTCAAAAGACTTAAAATGAAATAGAATGCATGACCAAACTCACTCCCTGCCACTCCTATGGATTAACTTGGTAGATGGATCCATACTTAGTTTTAACTTTTGTTAGTGTGCTGCTTTTACATCTGTATGCTTATGGTCTATCTCCATAGTGCACTGGTCACAAATTTTGCATTACACTTCAGTCAACAACTGAGTTTATAAATGAAATGGATGAGACAACAAAAGTGGGATTTGGAGCCGTTCTAGAAATCAGAAGTTGGTTTTCTTTTTCAGTACAACAGTGATTTCATGATGGTCAGGTTCATTTTTTTATTGGAGCTCATTCTTCTATTGGGGTCTCATCAGTTCAGTAATTCTATATACTTCTATACTGGTATATTTGCTATTCAGAAATTCTAATGCTAATCTCATTTTATATTGTACAACTTCATGCTTGACTAGCAGATACTGGTAAGAGTGGTCTATCATATATTCTTCTGATAATCCAGTCAATGTGTTGATGCATACAAAACCCGAAAATCACAGCTTCTGATTAAGCCAGGGTTTGAGTGGGTCCTCTTTTGCACAGGTCAAAAAAGTTACATACTATGATACACCTGGATTATTACATGCATGCTCCCATTCTATTCCTGCCGTTGTGCAGTCATACTAACTTCTAGTAAACAAAATTTTCTTGAAGAATAAAGTGAATATTTTGCCTTACAACTGCCAATAACAGTTTAGTGTGTTTTACTTAGTAAAAACAAAAACCAAACACAAATAAACTAATGAAAAAATAAAAAGAAAAAAAACAAACACAAACCCCACTTAGAATAAGAAAATGAACAACCAGATCCAAAACTATAGAATCAATTAAGTAACATTTTGATCTCATACTGCCTTTTGAGATCAGTATTTGATTTTGAAAGTGGACTAGGAAGTTCTTGGACTAAGATCTTGAGAGAAATAATCCATAGCTCAATCAATAATGTAATTAATTGATTCAAGTCACTTAGCTTTTTATATTTGCCTTTTTTTCCAAAAAGGTAAAAGGAAAAGTATTTGAGGATATGAAATTATTTGTTTTATTCACAGTAAGTTTGGGAGATACTAGGTTTTTATATTGTTCTTAAATGTTTCACTGGGACTAGTCAGTGCATATGAATTTTGGCATATTTTATTATTTACTTCAGAAAACATATATATTTTAGTAACCAATAACTTATAAGTAAAACAAGGGTAAATGAAATGATACAATATAATGGGCACAAAATTCCATCAAGCCTACTTGTAAACATTGTCAATGAATTTTCATTCTATTTTGTGAATAGTAATTTACTGAGTTTTATTTTTTAAAGTTTTCATATCTTGCTCCCTAGCAATAAGGATAAATAACATACTAATTGTTTAGTAGAAACAGAAGTAATATAGTGCAGACAAAAGTTTGTCAACAAGTCATGTCATTACACAACTCAGTAGTAATGGAACATCTTGAAAGGTGCCTGTAAAAACACATTTTGAACTATATCCTGGAGATCAATAAAATAGGTTTTCAGGTGGATGATCTAGAGAGTTCTACAGTGGATGGTTTGTCATTGAAAATTTACTGATTCCAATTGCTAGGCTAGAACAGAGGAAAACAGCCTGTAATAGGTGGAGTTTGCATTGTATCTGGGATGGTTGAGCTGCAGAAGAACAATAGGACATACTATAATTTAAGAAATACTAAGTGGACAACCATTTGCTGTAATTTGTAGTAATCTTCAAGTCTAGCATAGTAGATCATGCCTCCAAGGAACAATAGAAAGAATAACAGAGACAGCATCCATCTGAAGTTTTACATTTGCTTCTTTATCAACAGGTAAGAGAACAAATTTTGCTGTTATTTAGGAAACTTTCAAACCAGACAATAGTAGGGACATGATTTCTTAGAAACCAACAGAAAATAGTTGTATCTATTCCCTTCCAGCCATGTAAGCAATAGTATTTTAAGCATGTCCTTTGTACTTTATTCATTCAAGTAACATCTATGTATGTTACTATTAAGTATATGTCATAGCTGCAAAATCTCCATGAAATGTATTGTGGCTGTGGAAAGACACCACTAATCAATCATCTTATATATGAAAAATATCAGTATTGAAGTCTCACAGGGTTTTGTGTCAAGTATCAGGTTTCCAACATTCTAAGAGAAGAATATAAAACCAGAAAGACAAAGGTCACATTAAAAGAATAAAAAAGTTTCTGTTGAACTGAATCAAATCAATATTACATCAAATACCTTGATAATACATAGCCCCCTTTAAAAAATACATGTTCAAAAGTGATATGTTGGCATTGGATATCATACTAAAAAGTTTTAGTAGGTAATGAATAAACTGAGAACATTAACAGTTCTTTTTTCTTTAATATTTATTATCTAGTAATATAGTAAAATTAATTTTAATTTCGTAAAGGAATATCCAAATCTTTTGATTCTGATTAATTCAGGAACGTTTTCAGAGAGTATATTCAATGAAACTTTTTTGATGTGTTTTGTTGGTTTTTTGGGGTTTTTTTGTTTGTTTTGTTTTGTTTTTTTTTTTAACTAAACTTTCCTTTACAGCAGTGTTGTGACTTAGAGTTGAAACTTAGGTAGGCAGCAAGTGAAGTAATTTGAAAAGCCCTAACAGCCATTAGGCTTACAAATTACACAAACATTACTACAAATATGATCACCCATTTATAATGCAGAAAAATTAAGTACATGCATGTACACTCTACATACATACAGATGTATTTATAGCCCACATACAGCAAATGACAAAAGAAAGAAACTAGGGATACAACAGTTCTTCCACAACGGAAATGAAACACTAATCTTATGAGCATGTTCGTGTGACAGTCCAGCTCTAGCAGCCATGTTTAATGAGGTGAGAGTAGGGAAAATTAGAATATTAAATATAAATCTAAAGAAGTGTTGCTGTACTTTTTTAAAAAATATTTTAAGACAGCATGTTCTTTTATCCCTAAATTTAGGTGAATGCTAAACCATAAATCCTAATAATGTTCTTAAAACATGTATTTTGAACTGCTAATAAATACCCTGCTGCCCAACCCACTTACCAACAAAAAGGGTTTAATTTAAGCAGTACAACTTATTAAGGTAGAACATTGAGTGCTGCAGAAAAAAGTCTAGTAGATCTGTGGTAATGTGCATACCGGAAGATGCTCCATTGGGAATGCTTCCTGGTGGTGCACATGAACACCTTCTATTCTTGAGCTCAAATATTTCATTCCAGAAACATTATAATTGTAGCACCTAAGTCAATAAATAAGGTGAAAACTCATGATTTAAAAATCACAATTAAATTTATCTATTTATCTTTCTTAAAATGATCTTCAGCTTTTTAAAAATGTTGTTGTGCTTTTTTTTTCTTGATTGCTTGTCTGGAGTTTTGGAATTTGTTTTGCTTTGATTTTTTTTTTTTTTTACTTGGTAAATAGAAGAAGATACGTATAAGGCAGAGCAGCATTAACAAAAGGCATTTTCCCCCCCATACATACTGTTCAAGTATAAAAAACTTCAGTCTAATGGCAACATTATGCCATGATGACACTAATAATCTTTCTTTCTTTGATTCTTGTGCAAGTAATTCATGAGTATAGATGGAAATCACAAGTTAGCCCAAAAAACCAACAAAGAATGTACAAAGACAAATTCTGTCTTGTAAAATAGACAACGAACAAAAAATAAAATACTGTTAAGAAATGTAAAGAAAATAAAGAAGATTTTGTTTATTATGGATACAGTTTAAGCATCCTGCAGTAGAGATCATCTCTTACTTTGTTGCCATATATTTCACTGCAATAATTTAAATATCCAGTGCAGGCATGTATTCTTAACCTCTTTACATATTGTAGGACAATAGTATCAGTATCAATTCCTTGTTAAAAATTCAGGATTCCAAAATTAAATTAATTTTACTTCTTTCAGAAATGCAGATAACAGTACAGAAAAGATAAATACAGTATTTAAGTTTCCATTAGTAGCATTTATTCTAATTTCCCCAAACACCTATTGTAAAGGGTGGCAGAGTCTGTAGCCCACATGCCACATGCAGCGCAACTAATAGAAAGACTAGAGAGCAACAAAATGAATGCACAGATTTGAAGGTTATCCCAGCCTGTTCCAACTTTGGAAATTGCAGTGGCAGATGCTTCGCCTATAATTTCTGGCATCATTGAAGCACAGTTTATTACTCATTTTACTTCATTAAATGGCTATTTTTTTCAGGCAATATAAAATACATTATATTTTTCTATCAAAATATAAATTGAAATGATAGTTTAGAATCTGGAAATCATATGTTTAATTCTGGAATATAGAAGTTCTTGGGGTACCTGTGCTTTCTATGTATTTTGTTTGAATAGATGCTTGTTCCAGTAATTATAAACAATTAGGCTGATTCCTGTGAGAATACCATCACTGTTCTGCTCTTCTCCTTACCTTGATTATGTTCATTTCTTAGGGGACATTCCATTTAGAAATAAAAGAACCTTTAGTTGGTATAATTTCCTGTGAACAAGAACAGCCCCTATTAAGTTTATCTAGCACTGAGGAAGCACAGATAATCAGAACCATTGACTAATTCCGTGATTCATTTTAAGGGATGATGGATGCTGTCTGAATTTAAGTAGTTATGTAGTCTACTAAGAGCAGTTTCAAAACCATTGGATATTTAGACTATGTTTTGAAACATGATGAAGTTACCAGTGACACAAGAAAAAGTATACTGCACATATATATCATATATTCTTAAATGTGTGCATATACAACAGTTTAGTATTACTTGCATATAATATGTACATGCCTCTGTGCATATATACCATTAGAATATACTATACATCTGTGTCATTAGGTATAGCTACAGAACAACATTTTTATATTCTTATGTGAGAATGTACATGTTCTTTAACAGTGGTATCAAATTACTCTGTCATGATGTAGGAATATATTTTTATATCATCCACTAGGATAACATGTTTTCTTTTTGCTTTTTTATTATAGCCATAAAATTCAATGTTCACATTTATAGTACAAATGCTCACAAATATTAATGAAGAATCAAATCTCTGAGTTTTAAGTAGGGATATATAAGATAAAAATTTGCTTTCTTCTTGTAGATTTAGCCTGTAAACACTAAGGCAAAATGTCCAAATCATGTATTAGAAAAACAAATGTAAAAATTATTTCTTGTTCTCAATAAGTAAGGAATGACATCTATAGCTTTTAAGGATTATGTAATGATCATGATGAGATTTTCAGAGTATATTGTAAGACTTAAATTAGGGAGGGGATCAGTTCTATTCCAAAATAAATAAACATAATTCTTCTTTTTTTTCTTTTTGAATTTTTAATTATTCACATTTTAAAAGGTGCAGAAGAAAAGAAACATAAAAATTCATAGATCTTTAAAATAAATTTCTTTCTTCAGACCTTAACTCAGTAAGACTGGCCAGCAGTCCTAGCCTTTGAATTGGATTGGGCCCAATAGCTATTTTTGGTGGTAAGCCCAAACATTGTTGACACTGTATCTGGATGTGCTATGTCACTACTGTTATGTGTGTCATGATGCCCTTAGCAATGATTCCTTTATTGCCATTAAAATAAAGTAAAATATTTCTTATTTACTTTTCTGTGGGGCTAGTAACTGTCTGGAGGATTGTCAGGGCTATTGTTGGGAGAAGAATTAAGTAGAACTGAATACAGTATTCATAGTTTAATATGATAAAGAATGAAAAGGTTTTTTTCCCCTGTCTTTTGTCAGAGATCAGGGATAGCCCATTATAGAGCGAATTCTAAGGTGTGATGGGATTAAGTATTATTTTTGCATACGTATTCTGAATTTGTCTGGTTGCGTAATTCAAGATGTAGGGGTTTGGTGTAAATTACTTTGCCTAACAGCTCACAGTTGATAGAACCAACATACATTAAAGGGCTTTAAGGTGTTCAAAGTTGTAATGCTCAATACATGTATGTATTATTGCATCTTTCCCAGTATTTTAGCAATGATGCTTCTTTACAAGAAAACTTGGACATCCAAGAGTTGCCACCTCCTTCATTCAAATAGTTTATTCCCAGAATGATGACTTTCTCAGTGTGCAAATTCCTCTGAGGAATTTTGGATGGATGTATTCTCTCTACAACTGAATTTAATGTCTTTTATGTTCATAGAAGCAGTATAACATCATAATAGAATAGGCTGTGAATCCCTATTGTGCATAATTCCTACATTATCATTTCAGTAGAAACATTATGTTTGGCACTTGAATGATGGTTATTGCTGCACTGTGGGAAAACTGAAATGAAATAGTAATAGAGGCAGCCTTTTTGGAAACTATATTATTCAGTGAAGTTTGACTTACAAGGTTTTTGACATTCTCTAGTTCTTCAGCCTTCTATAGGCTTATAGTTTTTATTTTCTTTGTTTCCGACAGTGTCATGGTTTAATCCCAGCCAGCAGCTTGGCACCACATGGCCGCTCACTCATCTGCTGCTGTGAGATGGAGAAGAGAATCATAAGAGCAAAAATGAGAAAACTTGTGGGTTGGGATTGTATTGGCTTAATAGGTAAAGCTGCACACATGCAAAATAAGGAATTCATGCACTAATTCCCATTTGCAGGTGGGTGTTCAGCAATGTCTGGAAAAGCAGGGCACTACTGGTGGCTTGGGCAGACAAATGGCATCTTCAAATGTCTGCCCTCTCCTTCCTTCTTCTTCCCCCAGCTTTATATGCTGACCATGAAACCATATGGTATGGAATATCCCTTTGATCAGTTGAGGTCAGCTGCCTGACTGTGTCCACTCACAGCTCCTTGTGCACCTTGTGCACCACTCCCTCTTCATTTCCGCACTGGTGGGGTGAGGAACATAAAAGGCCTTGAGACTGTGTAAGCACTGCCCAGCAGTAACAAAACATCGCTGTGTTATCAACACCATTTTCATCACAAATGAAAACCACAGCCCCATACTGGTTACTGTGAAAAAAGTTAACTTTACACCATCCAAAACCAGTGCACATAGAAACAGAAGCATTCTCCAGTATTCTTTTTCAGACCTATTAATACATAGACAGATACTGTGTTTTCTATATTAAAAATTATTTTCTTCTGTCCATTCAAAAATATTTATTTTGCTTGAAGTTCTACTTCTAGGTCCTTTTGTTAGACTATTTCCTTCTTTTTTCCTAATGTAAAACTTTTTAAATGTTTGGGATTTTTTTAATTCTTAATATGTAAGAGAAACATAGTCTTGAAAATTTGAAATTCACAGAGTCAATACAGAAACATTTTATAGACTACTCAGGAACATTTGTATCCTATGCTGAAGCCAAGTACACATTTTTAAGGCAAAGTTGAGTGGTACTACCAGTTGGGTCAGCATGCTACTTGAAGTAGATCCCAATACAGGTACCTTGCCTAGCATTCCTAATAATTCTTTTCCTGCAGCTGTGTACACAATTTGAAAGCATTAAGTAGTGACTGATTTACTGCTTACATTTCTTGCCTTTCTACTTTTTTGAGAGGACAGGTGGTCCTTGGAGCTGATTCAACATAATTGCAACTCTCATGTGTTACTAAATCTCTTCTATCCACATTTTCTGACCAGGTATATACAACTGTTGATGCTTTGATGGTTCCTTGTTTGATGTTCCCTATGGTTAGTGCTGTCCCTTGCTTCTGTTGTGTTATAAGAAAAAACCTTCTAACCTTCTAGCATTCTCAAATGTTTACTTTCTTTTGCTTTAGTTTGTTGAATAGTTGGGAAGAGAACATTCTCACTCTGGCCTCACTCCCTTAACATTACCAATATTTTTGGATCTAGCGAATTGTCTCAGTGCTGTTCTCTGCTATGCACTAAAGACCATTTAATTTTTCCTGAAATGTGTTAGTTGTTGCTGAATAGTCTGCAGTACCCACTTTCCCCCTCATTTCATCCTGTTGTTGTCCCTACCTGTATGCCTCCTACATGCAAGAGACTAGAAAATTACAGAACTGGGGGGAAAAAATTAGCAGGAGAGTCCCTGGATTTTCATATCAGCTTTCAGTCTACTTGTTATTACTTATAAAATATAAAGCAGTTTAAAAGACAGTAGGGACCAATTCCATAGAGCTATTTTTTTCCAGTGCGATACTTTTGTGGACCTGGGCTTTGGACCCTATTGGGGTAGGAAATTATCTTGTTACACTGTTCTTACTGTGGCTTTTAACCATAGTGACCTGTTTACAGTGCAGTCTTTGGCATGAAATTGTGCTGTATTCTGACTTACTAAAAACTTAATTCATTCATGAAACAGGAATAGCCGGTAAACGACTTTACTCTTCAAAACCAAGTAACTAGCCTTTGAAATGTGTTTTGCTTTTGATGTTAATGCTTTTTGTGATGAAAAAGAATAAAATACCATTTCCAAATTGTATTAGGATATTAGAACATCTGGCTGATATTCCTTTTTCCCTTATTTGGAATAGGGACTTGAAATTCCTCCTCCTATGTCATACCAGAAAACAAAGAAAATAGTGAACAAAAAACATAGCAAGAAATTTCTTTTGATTTATTCAGTCATGTTTTAATGTGAAAGAATTCCAAGAGCAGAGTCAGGAGATTCCAAAAGTTCCAGCATTTGGGGTTTTATTATTTATTATTTCCGTAATAAATGTTTTCTGTACTTTATAAGTCCATGACCTTTCTATATACATTACCATGTCCTATCAAAGAAGTTTAATGACACCCTGACACCTGATCACATCAGATCTCGGAAGCTAAGCAGGGTCAGGCCCAGTTAGTACTTGGATGGGACACCTCCTGGGAATACGGGGTGCTGTAGGTTTTAGTCAGTCTAGGAAATCTTGTTGCTTATTATCCATATTATTGTTTTCTCTTAGAGAATATCACTTGAAACACAAGAAATGGCGATCTTTCTGGGGAAGATGTACCAATTTCCCTTGGAGAAGGATTTTGAGAGCCATAGTGTCTGACAACCAATTTTTCTGCACAGTGGGGTTGCTATCAGCCGTCACAATCTTTTATAAGAGTGCAAAGGACAGCAAAGGCAGCAAAAACACGCTGTAATTCTTGTAACAGTTTGCTCAACAGGGGTGGAGAAAGGTCCAGAAACTCAGCTCAAGATTGTGTGGGGCCATGCAAAGGTCATGTCAAAGTGAGCAAAGTCAGAGATAGTCTCTGGGCAGAAATCTACCTTGATCTGTCAGAGGACTTGACCCAGATAGAGCTCCAAAGCAGTCATTGCGCATCTTGAGCTCCAGGTTCTGAGCAGCCTCCCATAGGGAAGGTGTGCTCTTGCCAAGGTGCTCAATTGCCATGAGAAGTAGTTGGAAGAAGAGGTGGACAGATCATACAGAAGGACAAACAAAAATTTTCTAGGAGCTTCACAGAGTCTTCAGGGGCAGGAGCCTGAGTCCTGTGGTGTAAGAAAGGATGGATACATGAAAGAGTTTGTGCAAAGATAGCAGTGGATGCAGACTCCCAAAATAGGGGTGTCTGGAAACTTGTGACTTTAAGGAGCGTAATGAAGGACCTTTTCCACTTGCAGCTCTATTGCTTCAGGACTTGTATAGTGCAATAGAAATTGAAGGTGATGAACAAGGCCTGTCACAGCAGGTATCAGATTCAGAAAAACCTCAACCAAGTGACTGTATAAAGAGAAAAATCCAGACGAAACTCACTGGAGGCTCTCCTCTGGGAAAAAAGCAAACCAGACACCAACCTGACCTAGCTGTTTTTGGAGATCTGATGCTTTTAGGGAGCTCAGATCTCAAATATCTCAGAAAGACTCAATATCTACCTGGCTCTTGGAGCATTTCTCCTTGCTGCTTAGCCTTGATGTGTACCACCTACAGTGTCAGGCAGACATGGAGTCTATCCAGAGTGATTTCAAAGCTTTTGGGGTAAGAGTGAAGAGTATGGCAGTTCTGGTGATACATCTCAATAATGCTATGACAGGGGAAGGGAGAAATAAGTCATTGTGCATAGATTGTCGCTCAAATTGGACTTTTGCTTTTATGAATATGGTAGTCTGATTGAGTAACAAGGATTATTGGGATAGCATTAATGCATCTGACAAGGTGGGGCAGGAGTATATTTAGAAACAGGCTTGCTAACCTAGTGAAGAGATCATTAAATAATTTACAATGAGGAATACGTCTCATAACCTAACAGCAAAGAAGGCATACCAGGCAGTGACGAAGTACCTGGGAACACTGTGATTGGCAAGGTCCTCACATTCCCCTTCTGAAACCAGCACAATAGTCCAGTTCGAGTATCTGTATATACGCATGTAGCATGAGAAACAAACTGTGATTAGAAATCCATGCACAGTTGAAGAACTATGGCCTCTTTGAAATTAACGAGACATAGTGGACTTCCTTGCCTGTCTGCGGTGTGGCAGTGGGTGAATACAGTCCCCTTATGAAAGACCAGCTTGAGAAGTCAAGCAGGAAGAGGTCTGTTTGGTACAAAGCAATGGCTAGAGTGCAAGCAGCTTTGGACTGATGGTAAGCTATTCAAGATGCTGGGTGCAAGGATCCTAAGACAGACAAACAAGGGCACTTTAACAGTGAGTATCTATCATCAATTACCTGATGCAGGATGGAATTCACTTCACTTAACTATTGATGTATAGATGGTAGATATCTCCTGAGCAGGTCCCTCTAGTTTCTAGTTTTCCAATTTCCTTATTCATGTCTGTATTAACACTTTGTTAGACTGAAATCTAACAAGTCTCATGTTGGAGAACATATGCTTTTTCAGGCTAGTGAACCAAGGACAAATTTGCAGGTGCCAGCTTCTGAGATAAGAATGGAAGCTATTTGGAAACCTTGGGCCCACAGAGAAGCTAGAAACGAAGCGTGTAGCAGCTCCATAGAGTGACATACCTAAAGAACTCTTCTATAAAGTTTAAATAAGTTACATAGAGACTCCTTGAATCCAGCAATTTTGTGAAATAAAATCAGCTATAGCTGTGTGATGTTAGATAGTTTGCATGGTGTGTGTATTTTAGAATTGTGTGTAACTGTGTGAGAAAACAGTCCTGTGAAAAGTTCCTCCTATAGTTGTAATATTTCTATGCAGAACTAGATAAAAAATGTTAATGTAAACATAGTTGGCCCTTCTTTCCACAATTCCTCAAGTAACCCATGATAAGGAGGACCTCAAAGTAAGCTACCTCAAAATAAGCTACCAAAAAGAAGAAAAACCTAAAATTAGATGCAGACAGTATGTTACTCAACAACTAGAGGTTGTGGCCTCTCAGGCCCACTGAAAACTCTCTCTGTGGACAAACAGGCATCACAACAGTCTCATGCAGTCTATTACATAGACAACTTGTCTTCAATGTCGCATATTTGGAAGGTGCCTGGCACCAATTATTGTTGTATCTGCAGAGATCTGCTCAAGGCCTTGTTCACCTTGCCAAAGGGCTTACTTCTAAACCAGGTTGGTTAAATGGGATATGCTTGTCCCCACATATAACAAGCATAATCTAAATTACTATTTTAATTGTAGACATGTATATTGTAGATAATTAGACTTTCATTAGATGAATCCCACTTACATTGTTCCCCTAAATTAACAATCAGTAAGTGATGTATAATGGGTAAAATAGCCAGTCCAGTGACGTCCACTGCAAGTAAAATAAGAAAAATAAGAAACAAAGAATAAATCTGTTTTCAAAGTAAGAGCTCAAATCTCCTATGCTTTTCCTTGGCAAGAAAAAAATGTTGAAACCTAAGAATTAAAATGTATTTGTAGTAAGTAAAATCCTCTGCCATCACTTTTGTGAATTTAGTGAAAAAATTTGAATCAAATTAGCTTGCTCTCAGGTGAAAAAAAAAGTGTTTATTTGGTTTTTTGTTTGTTTGTGTTTTGTTGTTGTTTTTTTTTACAAAGGCCTATGTGATTTACGTATCTCACTTCAATGTAAATGATGTTCTACTATTTGGTGGTAGAGAGAAACTTATTTCCTTATCCCCAAAACCCCCTAAAACTGTCATTCTGGGGAAAAAATGTGGAGAGTTCAAGAATCTTTGAATCACTTGCCTGCCTTTCCAAGCACAACTGTTAATATTTTAGTGCTATTAATATTTTTCCTGATATTTCAGAAATGTATGCGATAATTCTTTAATAACAAGTTGTATTACATATGAAAAACACCCTTTAAAATATCTAGCTAGCAATTGCTTAGAGAAAACGGTATATATCCAAATGTATTAGATCTTTTAAAAAATAGATCCCTGAATTTAGTCATAATTTGTCTGCCCCTGAAGAAAAAAATATAGATTCTGAATATTTATACAGTGGAAGGCATTCAAAACAAGTAAGTTTACATCAATAATGTTGTATTAGGACACATTAGCAACAGCAGCAGGGAGAGATACCCCTACAGAAGATAGCAATTTAGTATTCTCAAGCCTACCGACCTATCTCCATTCCACTTCTTCGTTGTAACTGTCTCTGTGTTAACTGCCCTCTGTTAAAAGATCTCAGAGCTGCACTCTCTGACTGTGATGACCTCTGTTCAAAACCAGTTCAAGGGAAAAAACCCAAAGAACTCTTTAAAAAAGAAAAAAAAAGAAGTCTCTTTCAAGTTGCACTGGAGGTAGAAACAGAACTTCCTATACCTGCAGGTCACTGTCAGAACATCTGCCACCTCTGTCCCAGAGGGCACCTGGGAAGCATGGCCAGCTTTGGAAGTCAGTGCAACGCATAGAGCACTCCTTCAGGCACGTGGCAAACTGGGAACATGTGACAGGTGGCAAATGGAGATGGGAAAAGTTGGGGTAATTGGAGTCGAATAAATGTTCCTATTAACTCTAGCCATTGCAAATGGACCTTCTTTTCCTTTTTTTTTTTTTTTTTCCCTGCAGAGGTACTCTCATATGTGAATTTATAAGGCCTTCTTCAAATGTATACTCTGGTATAATTCAATTTTATGGGCATTTGGAGGCAATGAAGACTAAAGTAATCAAAGGAATTGAATCATACAGAACATTTTAGAGCATATTCAATTATATGTATATGTTTATTGTAGCACTAATTTTTGTGCTGACACCTGTTTCAGTTTAACTAAAAACTTTGCTGGCAATATCTGCTTGAAAACATAGCAGGGATTCAATCTTATTTTCTTTAAAATAATAACCTCTACAGAGACCCTGCTATGTTTTTGGTGTTATTATTTTCTACAATTGACTTTTTATCTTGATAAGTAATGCTACATTTGGTGCTTTCATGATCACTGTTGTTAATTCTTGTGCTCTGAACTCTTAAAACTACTTAGCATTAACAGCCAAGAATGATCACCGAGTCATCTTCTAAACAAATTCGGAGAAAGTTTTTGTTATAGTCCTTGAAAGCAGGATAACTGATTAAAGTATTTCTGCTTTAGACTTTTGTAGAAGACATTAGCGTTTAAAAAGTATATCTGCTGTTTACAGAGTAATATTTTAGCAACTATTTTAGGATTGTTAGTCCTCTTTACTTCTGTCCTTTGTTCCCCTTTGGGTTCTTTTTTCTTTTTCTTTTTTTTTTAAATGTATTTATTCATTCATCTCACTTTAATCATGTATTTACACACATTCATACAGTATGTGTAATTACATGCCTATATAAGTACTATGTTAAAGAAAAGGACCGAGTTCTACCTAAAGAAATGAGCCATTCCCCCCACCTCCCCCCTTCCCCCCTCCGGATTGTGCAGGCCAGATTGTTTTTTATTTCAGGAAAAGTACAGAGAAAACCTTTTGGTCCTTTTTCTCTCTGACACAGAAAACATGATCTTTGTGATTACTTAGGCCAGTTTTATGAGAATCTTTCTTTATATCAACGAAATAGGCTGAGTTTAATTTAAATAACATTACTACAGTGTTTTCTTATTGCTGTATCTTGTAAAGAACAGCTTTATGAGTGCTTGAATCTCTGGAGGTATTTCAAATGGTGTACACACCCCATGAGCTCATGAAGGAGTTTTACATTAAAATAGACAAGGCTCCAAACCCCTTCTGATGGATTTATTAAAAGGGCCTTCAGTCCTTTTACATCTTGAGGCCGTGCATGGCAAAAATGCTACAATGTTTTTCAATGATACATTTTACTGTCAAACTTTGAAAAACAAGGGAACTACGCAAAAGTTTAAAACAAACATACAATCAACATAAAGCATTTCACAAAGCATTGACTTTGTAAATTCCTACCCATCCAGTTGTAAGTTACCCAAATATCAAGAAAAGGAAATTAGGAGAAGAGAAAGAAGGAGAGAATGAGACAGAGAGAGAGAGAAAGAGAGAAAAAGAGAATTATAGCTACTGCCTTAAGATGCAGTGTAGATCCAGCCATCAGGAGTCCAAGAATGGTAGGGCCATGAATCACGTGGTGGCCGCACGGTGCTGATTTTACTGCTCTGGACTCCTGTGGCCACTCCCTCCACGTGGGGCTTCCAGTGTGCCAGCCCTTCTGGGGCTGGGTTAGGGGCTCCAGGGGGTGTAGTGTGGGGTTTTAGGGGTGCCAATGGCTAATAAGCCGTTCTGGGCTGCACTAAAGGCTCTAGGGACAGAGGGGGTGTGGTGTGGGACAGTGCTCACAGTGTGCCAATGACTGAGAGTTGCACCAGTGGCTCTCAAGGAGGCAGGATATGGGGGAGCAGAGCACCATTCCCCCTTGGCAGAACTTGCTCTTCCCCACACCCCACAGGGTTGTTTTGAGCCATCTATAAATTTTATAGCCTATTTCAGTCCATCACAAATGGAACAATCGAAACTTATATGACAAAAATAATTATTGAAAATGATTATAGTATTTCTGGCAATCCCCTAAATCCATACTTAATTTTTTATGGCATTGGTCTTGTTTTGTTTTGTTTTTAATCTGTTCCTACCTAGCTGGACTTTTAAATGTAAGCTTAACTTCAATTATGTATGCAAATGTCACATAAACGAGTTCAGGTAACTTATTGGATTATACATGGTTTTAAGAACTGGATTGAAAAATAATAAATTTTCTAAATTTTCCCAGGTTTAATGGGATACAAAAATGATATAACTTGATTTTTCTATGCCACTTTTCATAAATTTTCTCCTAATTACTCTAATATAAGCACAGAGCTTAGTTATTAGAACAGTCTTTCAGTTATGAGGGGAGTAATGTGTCTAAGACAGCATGAGAAACCAAAATATCTTTATGTATGTTTCACTGTTGCAGACTCATAGAAAGACAAGAAATTTTGATTATGTAAAATATACCCAGATTATGATATCAGTGTTTATGTTATCCAACCTGGTAAATGACATTTCTATGTGGATGGGTACTTTACTTAAAGTCCTGTTTGACTTGCATCTGAAGAAAAAGCGTTTTCCCAGCCCAAAATATATGTGTTGCTTCTTGAGCTGGTGGGCAAGATAAGGTAGAAGATTCTGTGTACTGCTAAGGAAAGAGATCTACTCTTCCCATGTGTCACATTATATTACCTACATTTGATGTTCATAGTAAAAAGCTGAAAAAGAGGAAAACTTACTGTGCCAGTCTTCACCTCTGAAGGGAGAAAATAATCCTGAAACATATTACTTGAATTTGGCTTGTAGTCACTCTCTTGCATAGATCTGCAAATATTAAGGACAAGACTTACTATCACGATCTCCTCAAATGTAAATCAGAAAGATATGAACAACAGCCTTATACCATCATAAATCTTATTGTCAGAGGTGACCACTCTAAAGACTCAGCTCCTCTGCTTCCTTTTCAAGTTCATATAGTACATAATGTTTATCTGAAAGACTTGATTAAAATATTATACTTTTAAAGACAGTTAAGCTCATTTTAAAGACTACAAGGACTGGTTAGTCCATTGCCTCCTGTAGAAGCTATTTCAGAGTCTAAGTACCATCACAGCTAGGAAAATATACCTTATTTCAAGATTGTGTTGAGTTTGTGTTTGTTTTTTTTTTTCTCATTTCAAATTCCAGTCACTTAATCTTCTAGTTTTGTTTATGTCAGCAATGCTCTACCACACTGGTAAAACATCACTCTTCTATAGCTGTCTATGAAGAGTAGGCAGTTCTCAATGTTACCTTTAGTGAAAGGAGTATTTTAGGTATTTAGGCTCCACGTTGTAAAGCTTATTTCCCGACTTTGAATGATTTGCTTAATTAATGCTTAAAATCACAAGATGTTCTCTGCTGTCTCCATGCTGTTGTTACGGTCTTGTTTGACATGGTATATAAATATTAAAAGTTAAAGTGGAAAAACATTTATCCATAGGTTAATTCAGAGTGGAGAGGCATTTAACTGACAAGCATTAATCCTGCCTATTTTGAACTGGCTAGTCTGAAGTAAGCTGACTAGACCTAACAAGAGTCCTTTTGTCCCTACCAGGGTATGTCGTAATGTGAACATACTTTTGCAGTCAGCAGTTAGCTTTTACTATTACTAATCAATCCTTCATTTGAACAAGTACTTTGAATAATCTCTCTCTTGAACTTGACTAGAAAACATTAAATGAAAAAAGAAAAGGAAAAATATTATTAAATAATTTTTTATAGCTATATTTCTTTGCTATTTAATAACTTTTTATTTCTTCCTTATGTATATACATCAATGCTTTAGGAAATATTGAGATGTCTAGAATGGAGGGAGAGGGAATAGATATTTATCATAAATTGTTGCCACTGATATGCAGTGACTTTCTTGTCACAGTGACACTTTTGTTCCCTCATGTTCCCACATTCAGAGGATGAGTTGAGACTTCTGCTGTCATGGCATAATAAAAATGTGATACAGGAAAAATGCTTTTTGGAGAGAGATTGCTCTTTCCTGTCCAAGTTATATTGCGAGTAATTAGCTAACAAGAGGTTACATGCCTGCTGCATAGCAAGAGTTAGTTTCCTTCATTCCACTCTACAGTTTCAGTAGGGAAGGAATGCTTAATTTCTTGTCCTTTCAAGAATAAAATCAAAACTATCAACATATTTAAAACTATTGATGGTAAACCTAACTTTACATAATTGCAAGTTACCATATAAAATGCAAAGAAATTGTTCCTCCTTTCTAAAATCTGTTTTTTTTTTCCCCCCAAGACAATACTATTTTCTCTTATGATAGCCAGCTCACACAACAAAAAGTTATTTTCCATCCTTTTAAGTATGTTTGCATAACTTATCTAAGACAGACTTTTAAAAGATTTATTTCTGAATTAAGACCTCTACCTCTAAGATATAATAAAACCTGCAAGGTTGATTTCACTTATAAACAGGATTATAATATGCATAATCTGAGTACTCTGCTTAGTAACACTTCAGCAGGGATGTCAATCCACCCATATAATTGAAAAGCTCACACATGCACAGTCCTATGTATCCTAGTTCAAAGACTGTAGTTTGACAAAATGGTATATCTTGTTCTAGAGCATCTGATAGAGAAATAAAAATGTGATAATGATACACTGTGAATTACTGAACTATGGAAAGCATTCTCTAACAGTTTAGAATATTTTAAAAATGGTGTTCGTATTTTCCTTTGAGTATTGGAGTAGGACTACTTTCGCTGCAATAAATTCAGTGATCCATGTTATATAATTTGGCTAAAAAAGAAATAAATTGGACATCTATGTATGTACACCTATATCTACCTCTAGACCCATACATACACATGTATATATCACACCACTTTACATATCTTTATCGCATAGTAACTTGAGTACACATGGTATGTTCTGAGAGGGATTTTAAAATCCCATTGATTTTCACAGTATGGTGTCCAGGAAATACAAGCTTCTTATTGTTTCTTCTGCCTACTTTTCCTTCTTTTTCTTTTTTCCTTTTTTTCCTTTTTTTTATTTTTTTTTTTTTTTTACTCTGGAGTCTACCTATTAAGGACTAACTTTAGGTCACTCATGAAATCAACACATGGCACTGAAACCTTTTCAGAAGGGACTGTTAGCATTGAGTATTCTATTCACTGTCCTCATACTATTTACTTAGTGACTAAGGAAGAGCTTGACAGTATTGAAGAAGCAGGAAATTAGTCCTTCCCTTATAATCAACTGACTGTGCTAAAAACCTGAGGTTTCCATGTAAAATAACGTATTAGGCAGAGAAAAAGAGTCTCTAATTAAACATGTATTGGGTTTGTGTGGCAAGGTTTTGGTAGCATGGAGGCTAGAGAGGTGGCTTCTGTGAGAAGCTGCCAGAAGTTTCCCCCCGTGTCTGGCACAGCCAATGCCAGCTGACTTCAGGATGGACCAGCTGCTGGGCAAGGCTGAGCCAATCAGGAATGATAGCAATGCCTCTGTGATAACATATTTAAGAAGGGAAGAAAAGGTTTTGGACAGATGAAAACTGCAGAAGGGAAAGAGTGGAGTGAGACCATGTGAGCAACTCTGCAGACATTAAAGGTCAGTGGAGGAATAGGGGCAGGAGGTGCTCCAGGGGCCAGAGCCAAGGTTCCACTGCAGCCTGTTGTGCAGACCGTGGTGAAGCAGCTGTGCCCCTGCAGCCCATGGAGGACCATCTGGGTGCAGAGATCCACTGACACCCCATGGAGGACCCCACACTGGAGCAGGTGAATGTCCAAAGGAGGCTATGGCCCCATGCCCCACGGGAGGCCCATGCTGGAGCAGGGTCCTGGCAGGGACCTGCTGACCCATGGAGAGAGGAATCCAAGCTGGAGCAGGTTTTTCTGTTAAGACTCATGGCTCTCTAGGACACCCACTCTGGACTACTCTGTTCCTGTGCCTGAAGGACTGCACCCCATGGAAAAGTGACCCACATTGCAGTGGTTCATGGAGAACTGTTGCCCATGGGATGGACTCACGTTGGAGATGTTTATGAAGGCCTGTCTCCCATGGGAGGGACTCCACACTGTAGAAGGGGAAGAACCCCTCTCTCTAAGCAGCAGCAGAAACAACCTGTGATGAACTGATCATAACCCACACTCTCTGTCTCCCTGCAACACTGTTGGGGAGGAGAGAGAACTTGGGAAAGAGGGAGGGGTGGAAGAAGGGTTTTTTTAAGATTTATTTTACTTCTCATTCTCCTGCTCTGATTTTGTTAGTAATAAATTTAAATAATATACCTACTTTGAGTCTGTTTTCCTTGTGACAGTGATCAGTAAGTGATCTCTCCTGGTCCTTATCTATAGCCATGAACACTTTGTGATATTTTCTTTCCTCTGTCCAGCTGCAGAAGGGAATGAGAGGTTGGCTTTGGTGGGTACCTGGTGTCCAGCCGGGGTCAACGCACTACAAGGTCAAGCAGAGATGCAGAGCTCTGGCAGGCCTTGGGGAGACAGAAACAAACTTCATAGGCATCTTAAGGGAAGAACATGTACAGAGGAATTGGTAAGGTGGTTTGTGAGCCATTTGGGTTCCATTTATCCTACTCTTAACTTTGAGGCTTCACTCCCATAATGAATTAATCACTTGAGTTAATATTTCAATACAATTTGGATTGCTATGTATTTAGCTTTCTAAGTTTTGTAATGCATCAAGGAAAGAGTTTGAGCAGATTCAAAGAGTGGTCTGATTTGATGTTCTGTCAGAGAAAGTGATAATAACTCTTACCAGAATAAAAGGTTCCCTATTCCACATCAATAAAATGATACTTTATTATTATTGGGTTTTGCTGTGTTACTCTAGGGCTTTTCATGGTCACAATTTCTTCAGTACAATTTTGTTTGTTTCTTTCTTTCTTTTATAACCTTGAATTCATGTTTCTCAAGTATTTGGGAATCAATACTCCATGAAAATACTTTATTTGCCTAAAATCAGTGAATTGTCCTAAAAGAAGGATATTCCGCAAGATCCACGACTCAGAATATTTGAATTAGCATTTGCTTATTTTGGAATTAAAAAAAAAATTAAATTACCTTTCTATGCTGTTTTACTATTGTGTAAATTTATCTGCAAATAAGAGTAGAGATTCATCTCAGCTAAATGCATTTGCAAGACATTTTACTGTAGAAAATTTTGTTAAAACTTTCAAACAATTTGCTGTAGTATGTTTTTGAATATAAGTTGCCTATAGATATCCATAGCCTTGTAATTTAAATGACAAGTGTTTGAATATTGGAGATGATGAACATTAATTTTTTCTCAATCTTTTTCAACTTTAAAAGTGAATTAATTTAGAAAAAGATACAGTTTTGGTGGGTTTTTTCCTATTCAAAGCCAGATAGAGTAAAACAGATCTTCTTGGCATAAATTAGCACAGCTTCTTGAAAAGTCAATCTTTTCCTAATATGCAGTAGAAAATATTTTTTATTTTTCACATCACTTAAAACAATTCTTCAGTGTAGAATTTAAAGAAATAGTTAAAAAAGATACATTTGTAATATCTGCATGGAGTGCTTTTGAGCACAATGCTCAAGCACATTATAGATGTGTCTTTGTGATTAAGTATCTTTGAGATATTTTATTGTCAATATAAAAATATATTGATCAAAAGATTTGAATCACAGTTTAAGACAGAGCCACTTAGATGTATTTTCATATATTGACAGTGTCCATGGACATTTTTAATGTTATCTTCAAATAGATAAAACTATAATCACTAAAATATTGAGCATTTTAAAGACTCTCAGAAAGGTAATGCTGAATTATATAGCAAACATTGTGATTCTTCCTACATGTTGTATGTAGCTACAGACATGAAAAGAATCAATTAACTTGAATACTATATACTAGACTTGAATATTATACAGGCTATCATTTTTAGGCACAAAGAGATAAAATAGGTATGATTTGAACCTTAATTTCCGTTCCACCACTTTCATGGATTTAAGTCTGACTCTTAATAGACTTTCTGTGATTTAATTGCTTTCACAAACATACTTAATTGTTTACTATGTCATATAATGTTCAATCATGCAAAAACAATTAAAGAAAAAAGTAGTAGGACTTCTTACAATGGCTAAAATGAAACTCTTACAAAGACAAGAATGAGTAATGCCTCAGTGCTAATTACACTGGTATCGCCAAAGCATATAAACAGCGTGAAACCTCATTAAGCTCTATTAAAATATGCATTTAGAATTCATCTGGTCAGATAGATGAATAAAAAAGTGTAGTTATATTATCTCTACTGTCAACCTTTGCTTTAAGTAGGGAGTATTCTCATAGAATTTGGTTACTGAATATTGTGAAATGAATTAAGACTCCTATTCAACCTTCAATGTGCAATAGTATTCTATATACAGAATAAAAAAATAAAATGTGTTTTGATGTTTGTAGAGTTCTACAGAAAAAATGCTATTAAAGATAATGCTTGCAATTAAAAAGAAGGAAATAGAGATATTTTAAGAGTGTTGCAGCTGAAATCAGGATTTTTGCTTGTTCTGTGTTCAAATTGTTTCTGGATTTTCATATCTAAAAGTACATTTCTAAAACATACACTAATCTGTCAGTCTCTGTAAACTACATACACAGTTCAAAATTATCACACAAATAGTAAATGTAAACTACTATTATCATTCTTTTATTTAGTAACCAGGTGGCTTAGTTTCCCTGAGTGAATTACACATATGTTAGAATTATTATGACTGCTTTTATTAATAATACATTATTGTGCACTAAGCATTGATTTCGTAATTTAGTAAATATGATGGGGTACTGAGAAAACAGTGAAAGTAGATGGTTGTGGCCTCTGATAAATGTATTTTATTGCAGTCAGTGTCCCCATTTAAAGGTAATAAATTAAGAATATATGTTTCCACCCTGCCAAGTCATAAGCAGCTATTTAATTTTAAATAGTCAGCAATTCCACTTATTTTAGCAAATTTAGATGACAATCATTTTTTTACACCTTCTCTACTCTTTGAAGGCAGGTAAAGCAGCTGACTCCACTTTTTGGAACTAATTCTAGATTTTGTCAACAATATCATTGATTTCTTTCACTTTGAATCATAGAATCTATTGGGTTGGAAAAGACCTCCGAGATCATCAAGCCCAACCCTTGGTCCAACCCCAGTCCATTTACTAGATCATGGCACTCAGTGCCACGGCCAATCTGCGTTTAAAAATCTCCAGGGATGGTGAATCCACCACCTCTCTGGGCAGCCCATTCTAATGCCTGATTACTCTCTCTGGAAAGAATTTTTTTCTGATATCCAACTTCAATTTGCCCTGGCAGAGCTTAACCCTGTGCCCCCTTGTCCTATTGCTGAGTGCCTGGGAGAAGAGACCAACCCCCACCTGGCTGGAACTTCCCTTCAGGTAGTTCTAGACAGTGATGAAGTCACCTTAGAGCCTCTTCTCCAAGCTAAACAACCCCAGCTCCCTCAGCCTCTCCCCATAGGATTTATGCTCCAGTCCCTTCACCAGCCTCGTTGCTCTTCTCTAGACCTGCTCCAGTGCCTCAATATCCTTCCTGAACTGAGGGGCCCAGAACTGAACACAGTACTCAAGGTGTTGAGACAACTCTTGAAATGCTGTAACAATGTCATAAAGAGCGTAGAAAAGGCCAGTGTTCTTCTGACTCCAGCAGTGATTTTTACAGGCATTGGCTTTCTACCAGCTTCTAGAAATTGAATGTTCTCATTTGTTCAAAGGTACATTAAGGGTTTTGATATCTGAATCAGTCTGGATATACCTGCTGGGACATAGCTTTTAGCTGATCTCTGTGCTTTACATTTATTTCTGTTTAAACTGTAGTGTGTGAATTTTTGGAATAACCTGAACCTTCCCCTGCTTAGATATTACATGAACATGAATATAGAAACTAGTCAAGTAGTTAAGATATTTAATGGCAATTCTTTTGTGGCAGTACTGTTAGATCATGCTCTGTCCTGATGTATTTTAGCTTTACATTCACTGCAATCAGATCTAAACAGTTTTTTAAACAGGATTAAAGCAAAACATATTTTTTTAATTCTTTGCCTCTAGCTAAGACAGTATGTTATGCTTCTGTGCAAGTAAGGAATGACTAGGACTAGAAACTTCAAGCTTAATGTTCATTCAAAGGAGATCAGAGTATTGGTGGAAAGCATAGCTCTGCTATATTAACATTAAATGTCTCGAGTCAAAAGTGACACTGGGAGATAAAACTAATATATAAAGGATAAGACTTAATAGTTACTTTTTTCTTTCTTTTTAATGGTCTCATGATAGGTTTTCTTTTTTGTTTTTTAATTTCCAAAAGTTTTCAGGGCCAAAAATTTTAATAATTGAGTATATTTTTATATTTGGTACTCAACTTACTTTGAGAACTGTAAAGGTCTGTAAAGATATATTAATATTTATGCAATGATATATTAAAATACATGAATGAATATGTTAAAAAAACTCATGCACACATTTTTGAGAAACAACAAAATTCACCTGTGGTTTACTCAGTTTCTGGATCTCCACTAAAAATGTTTAGGAACTCAGAAGACAGTCTCAGGACATACTGCATGAAAACTGCCTAAGGGACTCTAAGATAAAAAAGACGATACACATCAGTATTAGTTTTTTCCATAATCCTGCAGTTGTTGAATCAGTGCCACCATTATTTAGGGTACTGAAATCTAACATTTACACAGGGCCCAGAGCCATGATACTGATACTAACACTAAGCTGAGATCATACCTACTGTTTGGAAGACTGTAGTGTAACTAGAGATCTTCTCCTCTCTCTCCCACAGTGCATTTCAGTATTATATGTTCTTCCTAGTTTGTAGCTGTACACCTCATGAGTAAAAATTCTGGATTTATTTCTGAGACAATATTTACTATAGATAACTCTTTTTAGATGTTGCTTTCAGTTACAATATAGTTTCTAGTTTTCTGTCTGACAGTATTCCTGTTGTTATTTTTAGGTATGCACATTCATTTTTAACAAATGCCTATGACAAAAAATAATTTTAAACTCCTTTAGAGTTTTTATGCTCTTAACCTTAGAGCTGTCTTCTCATAGCATTACCATACTAAAACAAAAATCAAGAAGAAAGAATTTATATTTCACCTTAGGTTGCCCTAACACCAACAATGACAGCTGAAGCCAAGGAGTGCAGAAAAAGGAGTTAACTCTTCTCATAAAGTGGGGAAAAAAGAATCCAGTCTTCATACTATCACTCTGTTAAATGTGGGTGGAAAACAAGACAATGGAAAATAGAGGTTTGGTCTTGCAGAGGTCTGAACAGCTTCTGAAGGTGCTGACTATGCCCCCTTTGTCATTCAAGATGATGGATTTAAGAGTGGTTCTGTAAAAGGGGTCTTGGTTGAAAGTACTGCATTTCTAAAGGTTACTGGCAAGTCAACTCAAGATATGATTTTTTTTTTATTACAACTGTTCCAAAATAGACTGTATTTGATCTCTTTTATCCTCAGAGCCCCATGAACTGTGCAAATCTGTGCCCAGGGTATTCCATTCGAAATGAACTCCTGGCCACAAACCCGCATTGCAAACAGTAATTCTCCTGGGTTCTTTTGTTTTTTCCTTTCAATTTTTTTCTACTTCACAATAAAACTTCATAAGTACAAAGAGTAAATAGAGATAAATTGTATCCCCTCTCACATATCAGTGCAAGGCAATGGTTGGCTCTTACTGTATCATTGCAATTAGGATCTGGCTCCATGCCTACATAATCAAGGAAAACCTTTTCAAAACTTCTGTGTGAGTGCCTTAATGTTTAATAATGAGATGAAAACATGACAAGTTATGCCAGTGTCATAAACAGTGTCATGGATGATTGATTTGCAGGTCATCACAAGCAATCCCCACATGCCTTTCTAATTTCCCCACTCTTCACCAGTGTGTAGGGTCATAGGGTCACTCACTCTTAAAGTTCCTGTAATAATGTTCTTTTTTTCTTTTCTATGTGAATATGATATTTGGTAGGGACACCAAAATTCTGGTTTTCCTTAGTTATAAAAATATGTAAAGATGTGTATTAATAACTAGAATTTTTAATCCAGATATGGCAATGTACTGTTATTTCACAATAAAAATGGGTAGAATTTGTTCTTTGGGGTTTTTTTGTTGTTTGTTTTTCTTTAAATAAAATCTGTATTTCTTTATAAGTGAGCAACAGCTCTCTTGTGGTGTTATAGAAGAGAATTGGGGTTTTATTTTGTTTTTATTTAGTTCTTTCTTTTTTTTTTCTTTTCACAGAAGAAGCCTTTAGACCACAGTTTGCCATCAGTGAATAATTATATTAGCAGCAATTATACCCAGCTAATTATCTTATAACAGAAGAAAAGGTTAGAATTAAGTTTCTTCATCGGACACCTGCTGTGTAGATAATTAAGTATCTCTATGGTTTCTTTCATAACTGCATTCAATAATAGCTAAATACCAGGGAAACTAGCCAAATCAGACATGATTTGAGGAGATACAGGGCAAGAGAGAAAATATAGAGATAAAAAAAGTTTTCAAAAGAGGGCACTAGGGCCTAGATTTTCCATCTTAAATCCAAGTAGAACTGTGGAGACAGTCAAATAGTAGCATCATTGTTGGAGATGGCACCTGANTAGGAATACCTTAAAATGTGGAAAAAAGAGCATTCATTAAAGATGCCTTTAAAGTACCACTGCGGAGGTTTTTCTGTCATGTCTTACTTTATCCCTCTGTCTCTTCCTGATAATCAGCCTATTGGCACAGACTGTGTAATTGGTCATGCTCTTGTGCTGTCCCTGCAAAATATTTTTTACTTCACAACTCCTTTTAGATTTCTAGTTTCTAATTAAGCTTCCCATCTTCCCTGCAGATCTGAACTGAGGTAACGTGCTGTAAAATGTCATTTACTGTCCACTATAGACTTCTTTCCATTCCATGGTCATCTAAGATGCATTGACTTTAAACTCTTTGGAAAGTCATCTATCTGCTATATTCAGCTATATTCAGCTACCCAAAATGAGGCAGATCTCACTAAGTATCTTAAGGTTCCTGTGTGGCATATGGAGATAGGCAGAAGTTTTTGATTACTTATAGAAAGTGAATCTTCATATCTAAATTCAGGCCTGAAAGTTAAGGAGATAAAGTCTTCTGACAGCTTTCAACATCTTTCCTTTCCCTGCGGAATCAAAACTTTTATGATAATTTGCTTGCTATACACCTAAAAAATCGGGTTCAGGGTAAGTTTCTGAAGTATGTGTGCTAGACCTTACATGGGTTACCAAGAGCAAAGTAACATCATTCTGAGTTGATCTCTTAGTCTCCAGCATTAATATATATGATTAATAATAATTTACCACAATCAATAGAAGAAATGTTTTCAAGTAACAGTAATGTCACCTGAGTGGATTCTGGTAAAACTGCTTTCTTCTTATTATAGCTGTTTTCTTAAAATAGTGATACAGTTGTAGAATCTTTTAGGTTGGAAAAAATTACCACACCCAAGTGTAACCCAGCACTGCCAAGTCCACCACTAAACCATGTCCCCAAGTACCACATCTACATGTCTTTTAAACACTCTCAGGGTTGGTGACTCAACCACATCCTAGGGCAGCCTGTTGCCGTGCTTGACAACCCTTTCCACTAAGAAATTTCTCCTCAGATCCAATCCAAACCTCTTCTACTGCATCTTGAGGTCATTTCCTCTTGTCTTGCTGTTTGTACCTGGGAGAAGAGACTGCTCCCCACTTCACTACAACCAATTTTCGGATTGTTTTAGGGAGGGATACGGTCTCCCCTCGAGCCTCCTTTCCTCCAGGCTAAACAGCCCTAGCTCCTTCAACTGCTCCTCATAAGGCTTGTGCTCCAAACCTCTCAACAGGCTTATTCTTCTTCCAATGTGCTTTAGCACCTGAATGTCAATTCCGTGGTGAGGGGCCCACAGGATTCAAGCTGCAGCCTCACCAGTCCAAACTGAGTCCAAAATGAGTAAAGAGTTTTGAAAAAACCTCCAAGTTTCTGGATAAAAGTGAATGTAGAATTAACTAATTATACTCCTGCAAACATGAGACGTCATGGTTAAGTTATATAATTCCAAAAACCTATCTGATATCACAATGATTTAAAAGGAATAAGAGGTAGTGACCTTTGGAATTTTTCACTCTTAGTTAAGGATAGCTTTGCATAATGCTTAAAAAGAAAAAAAAAAAATCACAAGCTAACATAATCTCATTAGATTTGCAGTCAGAAGCAATTCCTTAAAAAGATTAAATATAGCCAGAAGCTACTCTGTGATATAAATTCCATGGAAGACAGACAAAAATTAAGGTCAAAACTTTCAAATCCTAGTTTCTAAGAAAGACTTCTATAAAATCAGCATTTTTACATCCAAATTAAAATCACCTGGCTTTTAGTAATGCTCCAATAACTTTCAAAATTCTAAATAAAATAAAATTATCAATTATGATGTTGGTTACATTTCTATTCAGACTACATAATTTTAGTTATCCCTTTTGCAAAAATTCATAATAATACAGCTTTATTTTTATAAAAACATTAAATTAGACTCAAAAAATGAGACACCAGTTTAGCATTTTATATTTATAATTAATGTCCAGCACTTGTATTACTACTTAAAACTGCTCTTTATTTAGTTTGATAATCATGGTTATATACCAGAGCCCCAATTTTGTCCTCACTACCAGTCCTGCTATCCACAAAGAATCACATAAATTTTACATATAATTTGCCATGTAACTGGCTTAATAATCCCTCTTCGTCAGATGGTAACTGGTCTGGAATCATGCAGAGATACCTGAATTTATTCAGAATTAAGTAAATCTGTTCATGGAAGCCATGTGGACATGTCATTATGATCTTGCATGCAGTCAAGTGGTTTAAAGACAAAGACAATTTACCTGAAAAAATTCCCTTAGGATACAACATCAGATGATATTTTCATGTTCTAGCTAATATCTCTCTGTATTTAACAGCTATCTTAGAAAAAAATCAACTACTTCTACAGAGCCAGTAGGCATATAAATTGGAGCTTAGGAAGTAGGAAAATACAAGGGTCCAGATGTCAAAAAACCTGATACTTCAATTCTACAAGTGACTTAAATTTTGACTAGTTTTTGTCACTGACTTGTTTCAGTTCATTTTCAGAAACAGTGGTCCTGAGAGCAACAAATTATAGCTACAAGACCAAAATGCGTGATTCAGAGATGATACTCTGCTCTTTCCACAAGATACTTGGCTCAATGAATGCTCTAGGTCACACATAATGCCTGACATCCATCACTATTCTATGCACCCTCAGCTACAGCACTCCTGTGAGATTCAAGCTTTGCCCAGGGAAAGGTGAGTGTGAGAGGTACATTATACAGCTGAAAGTCTTGAGTGAAGTCAGGAAACAATATAGTGATAAGTCATAAAATGGGTAGGCACGTATGAATAATTACTCTTTCCAGAGGAAGACAGCTATACAGCTGAAAGGTTTAGCCCTCATCGTTATTTAGTTCTCTAAAATATATTGTAGGAATGTGGCTTAGAAAGAGTTACTAGCTTATACCTACTCTATACTCCAGACATTTTAATCTCAGTTCTTTGTCTTGTTCCAACAGACTACTTTCACAATCTTGACCACACACTGACCTTTTGTTTTCTTACAAGTCTATAATTTCGTTTTTGTGTTTTGTTTTGGTTTTTTTCCCTTAGAAATCAGATTATGCAGATAACTTAGTAACATCTTCATTCTTTAAACAATATCTTCAGTGAAACTATGACAGTTTTCAAACATTGGTATATGAACAAATGAAGGAAGTTCTAAAGAAAAAAGATATAAATATTACCATGTGAATTTCTGTTGGGTTATTCTACCAATTATACTCAGCTCCTATTAAAAGATCACCAAAAGTCTTTTAAATTGAAAAGGTATTATTCTACTACATGTTGGAGGTCATTATCAGTTCCTACAAGAACAAGGACTCTTAGATATTTTCCACTTCACAACAGAGATAAAAGGATAAAAGTCCAATTCTTATGTTTCAATTAATGAAAACAAACATGTTTCCTGTGATAAAAATATAATCAGTCTCCTACTGACTACTGAAAACCAAGGAAAAAAATAATGCAGATATGTAGTATAACAGCTATTATAGGACACACATACTTGTAATGCTTCTTGGTTACCTGCTTCATATTCTGAAAGTTGTTTATTATTAAAAAACAATAGCAAAAATATCTGGAATTACATCAATTCTCTCTGGGTTCTGGGACTTTCTTTGTCAATATGCCAGTGAAATTGAAACAAGACTTTTAGCTTCTGTTTTTTCTTTTTATTTTGCAAAGCATTTTTTTCCTGCTATAAAATGCATCCTAAATGTTTCTAGATAGCAGTTAAATCGCTCCCCATATTACGATTCAGTGTTTACTAAATATGCTAATCAAGCTGGGAAAAAAACCAAACCATTATGAACGTTTTCAGACAGCCTAGTGAGTAGTTATGATGCCTGTTTATCAGTATTTCCAATAATCTTTTCTAATCAGTATATGGATTTCTTTGTGTTCCTAAAGAGGAGAAAGGGCCTTAATGCAGATACCTTTCTTCTTCCTTTTGAGTACTGAGTACATACAACATCTCAAAAAGAAAAAATTTAACAGTGTAAAAGATGAAGGACAATATAATTTGATAAGCATTGATCCAGCAAACTTAAATTCTGTCCTAGATCAACAAAAATCGAGCCTTTCATGAGTTTTAGATGTGGGATGTTCTTGACAACTTCCTGACCTGCACTTTGAATCTTTCACTCTTTTGAAATAAATTGGTTGAAAGAGGTACAGTAATACATTGATTGAAATCTTTATTAATTTACTACTATTGGACAGGCAGAAAAGGGGAAATAACTATAGGGAATGAATATTACATTTGGGTGAATAATCTCTATATCTGGAAAAATGCTGAACTATTTGGAATGAACTTTATCACTGTAAGGCCTGGCTGTATTTTTGTTGTTACTGGTGGTTTCTTCTTAAGTTCTCATTACAGCCACATTTCAACTCAAAATTAAGTCCAGTGTTCAGTATTAACTCTTATAGTGGTCCTGGGTAGAGGATATTTTGAATTTGAAAAGTCACTTACAAAAAGACTTACAAAAAAGTTGATAGGCATTTTATTATTGCCAGGAAAGCTTTACATATAAAGAAAGAGAAGCACAACCAAATGTTGTTTTGTCTTTTGGAAAAGACAGTCGCATTAGCAGTATATGATCCATTGCATGAGGGACTTAGCACTGAATACCAATAAACATGAGGAATACTATAATCCTAGTGAGAGTAATACCAAAGAAAAGCATATAGATTTTTTTTTATTTTCTATTGAGAATATTTCTAGTGCTGTATTCCACACCAGACCAGTATATATAAGTGTTACAACACAGCCATAGAATCATAGATTTGTTTGGATTGGAAGGATCTTTAAGGTCATCTAGTTCCAATCCCCCTCCTGTGAGCAGGAGCACATTTTGACAGATCAGATTGCTCAAAGCCCCACCCAGCCTGGACTTAAAACATTTCCTGGGATGGTGCATCCACAGCTTCTCTGGGTAACGTGTTCCAGTGCCTCACAATCCTCACAGCAAAAAATTTCTTCCTAATATCAAATATAAACCTACCCTCTTTCAATATAAAGCCATTATCTTGTGGCAAACCAATAGTAGGGATATGATGTTCATTGTAAATTCTCATCAGGCTGAACAAAGACACCAGACCATGTGCAGGGAGCTCCTGTGTTTTTATTGTACAGTTGCTCACTCCAGCAACCAGACTACTGTTTATATTGAAAAAATGTTAGCTAAAAACTCCTCCCATTTCTTACAATACACTTCCACAAGAGTGGAAGCCCTTAGATTTCATAGACTACACGTCAACAAGTTCTCTGCTGCCACGACAAACTCCTCAAAAGTGCTGACTCACAAGCCACATCACATCAATATTCAAAGGTGGCAAACAAGCTATAAATACATCCACAAGCTCCCCACTCCAACAACAAACTTCAGTGCTTGAGTATGGAGTAGAATATGATAGCCATGTTTTGTCCAGGCAAAGTGAGGAAAGAAAACAAAGAATATCACCTGTCCTTAAATACCACTGCATGGATGGTCAGGAACTGGGGTTGTGAGACAGAGAGAGAGGGGCAAAAGAGAACAAGGGTATCTGATCCACTTCCTTTTATAGTTTAATGTGGTGCACACCTCTCACATAAACTGGATTTTTCAGGCCATTTTGTTCCTGCATGCACAGCCAGGCCCTTGAGCCCTCCTCCAGAAGGTGAGTCCAGGTGGGCGGGGAGACTGAGCATGAGTCTCAAGGTGGAGCAGGAAGCTGTTTGAGAACAGCACTGCCCCACCTCCACAGGACCCTCTCTTCCAATCACCCCTTTCCTGTCATAACAGTCATATGGTTGGCATAACATGACAGAGGGACCAGTCAGATATTGTTTCTATGTGAGTCATTTTTCTCTTTCTTGTATCTTCTGTCATTAGTATTATTACTGATACTGTTTATTTTCTTATTTAATTGCCTTTTCCAGTAAATTGTTCTTATCTCAACGCATGATCTTTACTTTGTATACCTCCAATTCTCCTCTCCATTCTACCATGGGGAAGGGGGTAAGGAAGGTGGGAAAGTGAGTGAGAAGCACATGGTTTCACTGGGAGCACTAACTTGGAGAACAGCATTCCTAAACCACAACAGATATATATCCCCAAACCCTTTCTGCAACTAAGACCTTAAACTGATTAAATGAAGTAGAAGTGCTTTCCTTTATATAGCTACAATACTCATACAAGAAGAATGCAAACCTGTATCCACCTCGAGAGTTCCCAGACTACTAGAATAGCTGTGAGGTGAAACAGGAAAAACTAATTTTCTCTTTGAATCTAACCAAATCTATAGAGAGGAAATAATAAAAGATTCTTTTATGAGAGAGGGAGGACACAATATGGTATGATGTCTTAGTTATGAATCCTTTGGTAGCAGAAAAGAACTCTAGATCTTCTTCCTTGCTCCCTGTACTGTTTGATCAATGACTCTTTAGTGTTGAATAGTTAAATGACTCCTCTAGAGAAGACAGATTTAAAAATCATCTCTTGATGTTTCCTATTGACTGGTAGCAGGCGGCTCTGTGCATAGTATGGAGAACCTAGTTGTTTTCTTACACTGATTGGTAGCAATTCTGTTCTAATGCCTCTAACTGTCTTCATGCACTCTCTACGACTTTTAAGTGCTTCTTTCAAAATTTTGGATTTTATTCTGGAAGAACAGAACTTGTTTGATTAAAAATACATTTGCAGAAGTCTGTGTCTGACCTTAAGCTCTCTACAGAGAGAAATATACTTCCAGAATTAGTTGCAGAAGTTAATACGTGATGATATGACTTTCATAAAGTTAGACTATTTCTCATCCTGTCAATGTCACTCTCCATGGAAGTCTTGCCTTCCAACACACTGGACACTACCCACACTTTGGGTCATTCAGAAATTTGCTAAGAGTGCTCTCCATCCTACTTTCTAGGTAATTAAAAGACACATAACACAGCATTGGGTCCAGTCCTGATCTCTGAGGAATGCTGCTAGTTCCTGGTTGTCAGGAAGGCTTGGCACCACTAATCATAAGGCAAATATTGTGCTGAGGTCAACATTTTTAGTATCTTTAACAATGACTTGGACAGTGGGCTAATGCACACTTTTGGCAAGTTTTCAGAAGAAACTAAATTGAGAGTAGTGTCTGATATAGATGGTGTGCCACCAGCCAGAGGAACCTGGACAGCCTGGAGAACAAAGTAGAAAGGAACCTCATTAAGTTCAATTGGGAAAAATGCAAAATTCTGGAATAATGCCAGACACCAGCACACACTAAGGATCAATAGTCTGGAAAGCATTTTTGTGGAATATGCCCAGGGAGTCCTTGTGGACAAGTTAGACATGAACCAGCAGTGCACCCTCACAGGAAAGAAGGCCAACTCTGTCCTGGGCTGCATTAGAAAAAGCATTGCCATCAGGTTGAGGGCAGGTGATCCTTCCTGTCAACTCAGTACTGGTGAGGCCACATCTGCAGTACTGTGTCTACTCCTGAGCTTCCTGGTAGAACATAAATACTTACTGAAACAAAGCCAGAAGCATTAGTATTCACTATCAGCTTCTGGTTCTCCATAATCTAGATAATGACTGATATTAGGAATGTGACTTTAAAAAAAATTACATATATTAAAAAATATAAATATATATAAATATATATATAAACAGATATATATATAACAGGTATCACATTGCAAAACCAATAAATTTTAATTATTTCAAGTGCATTAAAATAGCTGATCAGAAACAATATTTTCTTCAATTCAAACCTCATTTAAAGCAAAAGCTTGCAAGTTTCAATATTATATATCTGATCACCAAGTGGAATTTTTATGTATGCAATCCTACAACCATGTAGCACAGAAAATGAGATTACTCAGATATATTCTTCCACTTNTATCTTTAACAATGACTTGGACAGTGGGCTAATGCACACTTTTGGCAAGTTTTCAGAAGAAACTAAATTGAGAGTAGTGTCTGATATAGATGGTGTGCCACCAGCCAGAGGAACCTGGACAGCCTGGAGAACAAAGTAGAAAGGAACCTCATTAAGTTCAATTGGGAAAAATGCAAAATTCTGGAATAATGCCAGACACCAGCACACACTAAGGATCAATAGTCTGGAAAGCATTTTTGTGGAATATGCCCAGGGAGTCCTTGTGGACAAGTTAGACATGAACCAGCAGTGCACCCTCACAGGAAAGAAGGCCAACTCTGTCCTGGGCTGCATTAGAAAAAGCATTGCCATCAGGTTGAGGGCAGGTGATCCTTCCTGTCAACTCAGTACTGGTGAGGCCACATCTGCAGTACTGTGTCTACTCCTGAGCTTCCTGGTAGAACATAAATACTTACTGAAACAAAGCCAGAAGCATTAGTATTCACTATCAGCTTCTGGTTCTCCATAATCTAGATAATGACTGATATTAGGAATGTGACTTTAAAAAAATTACATATATTAAAAAATATAAATATATAT
>VWZD01005111.1:45162-167970 GCA_013396695.1 Sakesphorus luctuosus | reverse complement strand
GGAAACTTAAAATCTACCATTGTGTCTCTCCCCTCAATCGATTCCGTGCTAAATATTAGCCTTCTAAATCAATTCAATAATTTAACTTTTAGAGGCAAGTCTGACGGACTCTTAGCTAAGTACCTTGACCCCGTTAGCATTGCATTAGAAAAATTAACTGCCAACTCTTACATTTCTCTAAATTACCGTGCCGCCATCGACTATTTTATAATCGCCCGAGCAATCGGCTGCACCGAAAAGCCTAATTTGTGCTGTTTAAACTTTAATGACCTAGAAGGCATAACACAGTTTGCGTTTTACAGTGTCACTGAATTAAAAAATCTTCTAACAGCAGCTAGAGTTCCTACCAATTTCTATTCTAAAGATATCTTTGATAGCATAAAGATTCCATACTTACCTAATTGGCTCAAACAGATATTTTTAGTTTGTTTGTCATCAGCATTTACGTATTCATTGTCATATGTAAGAAATCTAATCATTAAGCGAGTCTTCCCCTCTAGTATACAAAACAAAAAAGGAGGAGATGTTGGAGATAGCGTATATGTGAGCATGGACAATTGGAAGACCGAAAGGGACAAAGTAACGGACTTTAACGTGTGGAAAGTTCAGCGAGATGATTCTATGCCGGACCGTGACTGAAAACAAGGACTTTACCTACAGTTTCCCCAGTTTTTAAAGTTGAAAATAAAGTTCTGTTATCCCCTATCCCTGTGGTGCTGGCAGCACTGATGGGCTTGCCCTGTCAGTGTGGGTCCAGCTACCATTGGTTGGTTCCCCCTGAGTTATTGTCCAATCCTGTTCATTCCCTGTTTTCTCCTCCCCAGTTGCCACCCACTCATTTGCATACCCTATCAGTTATGGCAGATTTGCATGCTCCGCCTTTCCTCCTCCCAGTTTCTAGACTGTTCTCTCCCCGAGGGCTTAAAAGGCTCTCCCCCCTGGTCAATAAATTGGATTGGCTCTGGCTTTCAAGGTGTCCACCTCGTTTCTTCGCCTTCCGGGTTGCGGGGCGGGTGGACTTAACCTGAAGTACTTGCAACTACGATTCACCACAGCTCAGCAAGCAGCCAAAGAACCCCCAAGGCCAGTCTGATTCTTCTCCCTAAGAATCAAGACTGCGTCACTAACTCAATTTGATAAACCCAATTCTTAGCCCTCTATCTATGGTTATGTGCCCACATATTGTTGTAAACATAACTTTCTTTTCTCTGTGAAATTATTTGAAAGGAACTGGTTTACAAATTTAAAAAAAAACCCAGCATTTATTACTTTGCCAAAAAATCTTTGCAGGCATTATATTTGCTTTAGCAACAGAAATATTGCAATGAATTTTCACTTTGTAAAGCCTTGTTATCATCTGTCAGGAAATCTATATGAGCCTGGAGTAAGCATCACTTCATGTATATTTTTTTCTTACTCTGAGGTTGTAAAATTTCAGACAGAAATGGGAAAGATGTGCAGAACGCACATAGGGCTGTTCAGCTAATACATTAATGGTAAGGCTTTAAACATCTGACTGAAGTTGTGGGCTGCCTTGATGATCCTGGCAAGCTGCAGATCCAAATCTTTCCATGTCAGAGCTTCGAGACCTTTGCCATTGCTGGCAGGAACAAGAGTGGTTGTAATTCATTTGGTGGCTGAGGAACCAGCTCCTTGACCCCATGCTCTCTCCTCAATCACACAACCCCTGGCCCCATCAGCTGGAAACCCACTGCCCTCAGTCTTCATAGAGTTCTCAACAAGAAATTAGAGAGTTGATGGCTTCTTTTTTCTACAGTGACATCAAACATTTATAGTGACACATATAAGAATATATATTTATATAAATATATAAAATATTTATATAAAATATATAAATAAATACATATACAAAATATGGCATTACTTTCCAGAGAGATGTTACATTTCACAGTCCACCTTTCCTTATACAGATTTCCTTGTCATACAGAATTTTCCACAAAGTTCAGTAAACAATCAGCCTCAAAAAAAGAACGTTGCCAAAGCCCTCCTTATGTGACAGCATCACATACCACAACAAAACCAAATCACTTCTCTTCCAATTAAAAAGACATAACACCATGGCAGACAGCTGGTTTAAATGCTTAAACTCAATAGTTCTTATTCTATATTTGGCTGCAGGCAAATGATTTCTACCATAGTCAAAGCAAGCAACAATTTTGTGTAGCATAAATCAAGCACGTGGGGCTCAACACCCACAGTTGATGATCCCCCCATCTTGTCAGCATTGTTTTGAACAAGAGTTCCTCATACGCAGTATGTGCTTTGGTAGAATATACCAAGACAACACAGAATAGATACACCTTTTCAAAATAAATAAGCAAATAGAAAGGGTGGTACTGTAATGGCAATTTTTTGTCCATGAATATTTTGTGTTAGTGAGAGCAGGAAACGGAGGAAACGTAAGCCCTGTTGCACAAACTGAAGCAAAGGACAGACAGAAGAAAGCTTTACGAAGAGCTTCAGTGCAGCTGTTATCCTTTCCAGTGGCATAATTCAGTGATGGGTACATTAGAAACAATAAAACAATAATCAAAAAATGATCTTGGTATTTGCAGTTATATCAAATACTCAAAATCTCAAACTCCTCTGGAAACATTTCCTTTGCTCCACAAATTAATTTATATTATCTAGAAAAGGTCAGTGTGTATGCTTATAGATTTGAACATATTTGTAAATCATTCCATACCCTTACTTTCTCTTACCATACAGAAGCATACACTAGAATTACCATGTAATACTTGGTATTCAAATTTTACATTTAAATAGTTTATTAAAAAACAATTATATTAAATACAGACTAACAGAATATTCATAATAAATTTTACAGAAAAAAATAGCCATGTCTTTATTTTAGAAATACATTTCTTTAAAAAGTTCTTTGAGATTTTTATAAAACTTTTTACCCGTGAAGACAAGTTTCCCATCAGACCTGTAAAAAAAGCTTTACCTTTAAATCCTTTTGGGGTTTTTTTTGTATGTGTGTTTGTTTTTTTTCTTTAATACTTTTACAAGCTTAAAACCTATAAATTCTTTAAAATAATAAAAAAACCAACAGTATCTTTCGGGATCAAATTGGTCACAGGCCGTTCTTTAAAAAGTAAGTGGAGACTCCCTGAATCCATTCTGAAGTGCCTTTTGTTTTTCTCTCTCTGGGTATCAATAGTGCAGGTTTACAGGGGTTTCAGAGCTCCCTACACATCCTACAGGAAGCTCAACGTGTGTCAGTGGCAGGGTGCAGCTGCAGCAGCATCTGCAGAGGTTGCGACTCCCCTTCGCTGCAGGAGGCAGAGCTCATTACTCCGCATGCAATGCAGTCCTCAATGTTTGCCCAGCCCCTCCAAGGTCTCTGTGAGTGGGGTGCAGTGGCCACACACAGATGCCAGAAGAGCTGGCACCCAGCCCTCATTTGCTTTCTAGGTTATAACAGTGGACATCTCCTTTTCCCTTCCCATCATACCCAGGAAGTGGCTGTCCGTATTTATCCACACACCAGCAATAACCTCTTTTTCGGCCTTTGGATGGGCGACACTGAAACAGAATAAAAGAGCCAGTTAGCACAATCTATGTTTTCTCTGCCTTTAGTGTTATACAGCAGGGATTCCTGCCCATTTGATAGATGCACTTGTCTGTATCTGACAGAATCAGAGTATTTGTTACCACTACAAAGTGTTTCAATAAAAACTTACCTGCCCTCCCCACCAACACCCTCTGGGTCTAACTGCTCTATAGTAAAACTGCACTGAGAACTACCAGAAAACAGCCTTATGAAGTACTCCCCATTATATTTGGCAGCCCCTTTTGAATACCAGGACTCCTTACAACAGTACAGGCTAATGCCTGGGACCAATCTTTGGAAAACAAAGTTAACAGATATGTTCTACACTAAAGAACAGGTTTGATAAAGACAACCATTGCAGTAATAAACACCCTTGGCCTGCATCTGTTTGATGGAGGAAATTCAACACTGTAGCTAACATTTATTAACAGATACATAATCCTTCTGTAATGGAATTATCACTTCAAACTAGAATTTTACATGTATATTTTTCTGTAAATAAGGTTGCATATCTACTAGTGTATAACCTGTGACAACTTTAAGCTAACTGGTGGAATTTGGCACCAGTTTCAGGTTGACTAACCTGAAACTACAACAGGCAATGACAGTGAACTTCTTTAGAAGCAGTAATGGAGTAAAAATGCATAATAAAGTCTACTACATATGAAATAAGTAATACTCCCCTCAAGGAACTAAGAATGGCAAAAACTGAACTAAATGCATGCTGCAGGCTGCATTCAATACGCAACCCTGGATACAGTTACATACTGTGAACCTCTCTGACCTCACTGTTTTTACCCACTCACAGGACATGTCTCCAGAATCTCTTTAGGTTTGCAATGGTCAACCTCACTGTCAAGACACAGTCTCCATGTCAGCTCATATTTTGAGATTTGGTGATACAGGGTTTGCTTCAAATGCAAACAGAGGTGGCTGTTTACTCAGGACATGCTGACAAAGGAGGCAGTGACACAGGCATACCTAGTTTCCTGAGGTTTTGTCTGCTGCACTGCCAATATGAAGGAAGATTGGCTAGACTGAAGCTACTTTCATCCCTAAACACTGTCAAGTCAATCATGCAGGGAGAGTAAGTGTTGCCTCTCAGATCACATTCACAGCCAAGCAAGTTTTTCAGAGGTTCAGGCTGGTACAAGTCAGATAAACTTGGCTACCACCACTCAACTGCTTGTTCTCCAGTCTCCAGAAGGGTATGGCAGTGGCTCACAACTCTAAGTGCCTTTTCCATGGTCAGGTACACAAGGAAACATGAACCAAGCGTTGGGCTTCACATGCTGCTCAAAGTGCCTGATCCTTTCCATGTCTAGTTTAGCATCTCAGGTAACAGGGTGTTATTTTGGACAGAACTGTGAATATAGATCACTCCTGGGACAGTATGCAGTAGCACACTGGTCCATGAGCACATAGCGTAGACAGTCTTCACTAGGAACTTGTGAAACAAAGACATAAGCAGGTCACACATTAGATACAAAGTTTTCAACAAGTTGCTTATTTTATTTTAAATGAAGTAATGTTAATCACCATAACTGCAAATTAATCCACCTTTGTAATATATTATTGAGTAACAAGCCCAATGCAGAAATAATACAATGCTGTCCTTTCTACAAATTTGCTTTAGCCCTTTGAAAATAGACAACAGCAGGATGACAAGATCCAGCTTAAAGTACATATTAGCTTAGTTTTAGGAGAGGGTGAAGAAGTTCAAAGCTATTGAGAGAACAGCTACATTGGCTAAACTAAATGGTTACCTGCATTTCAGATCCAGTTATCTGTTATCTGTTGAACCAGTTTTCTGTACCACATCTTTAAACATAAATCTTACTACTTATGTTTATTGTCTCAAAAGCCTATCTAGAGCTTACACTTATTCTCCAGGATTTATATGAATAGCTGCACAAAGTCCACTAATGTCAAGGGAAATTTTCCTTCTATTTTGGTGGCAACTGGACTGAACTCTAGCTTAAGTAGTATTAACATTTAATGACTTAAATTCTTCATGCTCAAAACAGAGGAACTAATAAAAAACAGTCTTTGCACAATTTAAATTTTACAGGAAAGGAAACTGAGGCAGCACTTCTTGTTTTTCCCAACAAAGCAGGTACAGACAGAGCCCAAAGAGCATAGGGCTTCTGGCTGCCAGCCTGGTGCTCTGGCAATGAAACTACACTTCTGCTAATAATAGTAACATAGCCTCCCCTTTTAGAAGTACTATATGAAGTATGTTACACAACTGTCACTGATTCATAGGTTTGCATCACTCTCAAAACAAATGATCAATTAAAGTTATCTCATGTTGTTGGAGGGTCTGATTGTTTTTTACAGTTGTACAACCAATTTTCAGAATTAACTGCAAGATGAAGTCAGTCCACAGAAGCACCTTCTCTACTACTAGTATTCTTTTTTACTTCTTCTAGACAACTCATTTGAAAAACAAACAGATTATTCTACAGCTGAAATAATGCTTAATGAAGAAAATTTATCTTTTCTAATCTCTGATTTCATACTACCCACTCAGCCATGCTGTCAACAGTAAAGCACTTCTGATGCTTTTATCCTGAAATAGATAGCATGCATTCTCTACAGAAGTGGTATACAGGTCATACAGAAAAAATAAATCTAAATATCTGCTCTTCTGAATTTTCTACGCCACATACATTTTCAAGGCTCTGCCCAGCTCTTCTGTATGACTTCATAAGTTCAAAAAGCTGAAAAACTACCCAAGCAGTGGAGACAGTAATTACTTCTGATAGAAACACCAGCTGCCAGCTTCTATGCCACCTGCTCCTCTCCCTTCCACAAAGAAATGCCGCAGAGGCATTTGTGGGGCACAGCAAAGCATATGGTATCCCATTAAATTCCTGGTCAGCCCAGTGGTCTCCATGGAGCTACAACTGTGGTCTTCAGGAACAGACTGCAGACAACATTGACATATACCTCGGGCCGTTTTGGCTCCTGCCAAGCCCAGCTCTGTTTTCAGTGGAACACTGCCATCTCACATTTAGGTGAATATCTGGCTCCAGTACACAAACATGGGGCAATTCTAGTAATTGCCCCATATAATAATTCTAATTTCATCAAAACCTTTTTTGCCATGCTTGAGGCAGGAACATGCCTGTATCAACCTATTCCACTAAATATACCTATATACCACAGTTGAACAGTACAACCTTACATGTGTGATTTATTAAGACAAAGAATTCTGAATTTTAATAGGTCTGATCTTAAAAAAGTTTATATATAAACACAAGGTGTGAAATATTTTTCATGTTATACCCTGACAGATAAATTTATGTTCCTAAAATTGTTTCACACATGTAAATGTGTTGTTTCTGGAAAGTCAGCTTCTAGATACCCACAAATCTCATGAAAAATAACTGCTTTCAGCTTGACTGGAAGAACAGGTGACCAGGAAGGCAGAATACGTTTAGTGCCCCCTCAATGAGTTTTAACGGTGTCCAGTGTGATCATAATTTATCAGATTCCTACCATCCCACACCTATTACATTCTGATCCTAGACAGTGGTTCTGGCGGTTATTTCCAGAATTCAGAATGTCTGCCTTGCACTTATTTTTCAATGGATTTACAGTTTATTTCCTAACCAATTATTCTGCATTTTGTTGTGACAATATAATATAATTCAACTACAGATTGAATGCTGCTAATAATGGCAATGAAGGGAACTAATAAAATAACCTAGCATTCTGTTAATGAGATTAGACACCTGCTCACAGTGTCTAAAATATCAGATCTACACAATGCTTCAAAAAGAAAACCAATGAAACAATTGCCACAACTCCTTGTGGACAGTTAATCAGGTCTGGGTAGCTCTCATTCACTTCTCAAACTGATGCTTTTTTCTAGGAGTTAATTCTATGAGGGCAACTACTATTTTTGGTTTGTATTTTGTTGGTAAGAGAAGCAGGCTGCCTCTGTAAGCTCTGTCTGTGAAGACTTGTTTCCAGGGTTGATCAAGGTTCATTTATGGAATCTGCACCCCAACGGAATTTCATGTAGAGTATTTACTCACATGGGCTCCATTTATGGGCACCTCCTACAAGATCCCAAGTCGTCTCAAACTACTGGACTTGTGTAAATTGACACAGTGCTTGACAAGACTGGTCAAGTATGAAAGTGGCTCTTCATCCTCTTATTTGCTGACTGGATGGGCTGTTGCACATAGCAGAGGAACCTTTCCTAAAGCAGTTTTGGGATTCTTTAGGCAGGAGAGAAACCACACAGAGGGCAGAAGTGACCTTATTCTTGTAAATCAACTTCCAGGAACAAAGGCTAGATAATAAACTTATCTGTCTTTTCTATTTTTTAACTTTGTATTTCCTTTTTTTCTGCCTTGGTGGCAAAACTATGACTGCACTTTAAAGTACAGTCATCCTTTAAAGTAAGACACTTTAATATATGCTTACTGTGGATCTGATTTACTACATACACATGTCAGAGACTGCTTGCAAACCACCACATTTTTGCTGACACAGCAAAACCCTCAGAGTCTGAAGAGAGATGAAAGGAAGATCTACTGAACAAAGTAAGCAATCTGCGGTCTTCTGTAATACATAGAGAAGGAAAAGGGCTACAGTACACTTGTGTGCCTTGAACACAGTTAAAAGGAAATGCTTTTATGGCTTTGCATAGCAGTCCAATGCATTTTCTGAAAAAACTCAGATTGAAATGTAAGCATTGCTCTCTGCTAGTTTACATGCAGCATGACAAGACTGACACAGGCTTCTCAGAGCTCCGCGCAACAACAAGAAACTTCCCCTGCTTGGGAGTTGCCACCACCTGCTCGGGAAAAGCTGGGAAGCACAGACAAGCTCAGCAGCATGAACCGAACGTCAAACAGTGCTGTCAATGCTGGACTGACGGCAGAAAGGCTGGAAATCTCACTCCTATTGCAAATGCTCCACCTGACACTGCCAGCTTAATGCAGAGCCCCAGGGAATACCAGAAAGGGAAAGACTGTTTCTAAGAAAGTTGGAAGCCAAAAAAATGGAGAGATACCATTCCTAAAATAAGATTGCCTGGTTGGAGGTTGGCCTCTCATTTCCAACCAATGAACTGCATTAGCTAGCAACCGAGTGTCAACCACTCCTATGGTTACCAGAGATCAAGAGGCTGACTTGTGTAAACCCAAATAGGAGAGACAATATGGTCCACAAACGAAATCTGTCCTTGAGAAAAGTCTTAAAAGAAACCTTTGAATTCAAGAAATTTTGGAATTATACCAAGAAACATATTTGGAGGCAGGCCACTAACTAAACTGGAGTTAGATGCAATGTGCACTTTCCTAAGTTCCTGAATGAGCTTCAAGGGCAGCACTGAATGGAGAATGCTGCTGTAGCTCAATCAACAGCTAAAGCATAAATGCCTGCAGTTTCAGTCTGCATTTCACAAGAAAGGTCACAACCCCAGAACCAGAAAGAGCTGAGAAGCCATCCCTGCTGCAGAGTAACTAGCAGAAGTATCACTTTCACGATAACATGACTTGGATTTTGGAAGCGATCTGTGTAGCACATAAAGCACAGATATATAGCTTTCTCAAGTTGCTTTTTGTAATATGATCCAGTGCCAATCTTCTAGGAACTCTCAAGAAGCTATTTACAATTCAAAGCATTGATCTATTGCAGTCATATGGTAACTGCAATATTAGCTCTGTGGGTTATTGCAGAGGCACTGCTTTTTTTAAACCAAAGGGTATTAGTATCTAGGACACCAGTCAACTCATGTGTGATTAGGTATGAAGTTTCTCAAATGAATCTGTTGTCATGACCAACAGAAAAATAAAAATACTATCCCCACTTGACAAGGTTTAACACTATCAGATCAGGTCCTAAAACTGGAAATTAACTAGTTCCTCTGCAAGACCCTTCAACAAAGATGAAGAAAAGGTGAAGTGCATTCATTGAAATTATCAAAACTCTGTACTTACTTGCTTTTTCTTGTAGAACCCCTTCTTGTCACAATTTGGAATATGAAAGCCTCTTGGACTCAAGACATTCAGGATCTTTAGGTGGTTTAAAGTATCTTCCATTTCTCTACGACATGGACCCTGTTAATGAGCATGTTTTAGAAAACACAGATGAAACTTCATTCCCAAATTCTGTCTTTCACATAGGAGTTAGTAAATCCTTAAATGACAAGAAGCACAGATCCAAGCAAATCCATTAACACAAAGGGGTGGCTGGATATGTCTAAAGGCAGATCATTCACAGAAAAAAATCTGACTCTCTGCTCTACTCAAGATAAAGTGATTTCTAAACACTAAAGGCCCTATACTATGCTGAGACATGCATTGGCACTTCCAGTTGAAATCACAGTCATATATATCAATGGGAAGGCTCAACCAGTATGTCAATCAGTAACATATAAGTTTGGAAAAGCTGACCTTCCACCAAGTAGAAAAATAAGAACGCAGGCCACTGGAAATACACCACTAGGTACGTCTTCCCCTCTAACATTTTATTTTTGTGATTCTGCTGGATTTGAAAACTGAACTGAAACTGATTTTATTGAAAAAAATAGTTTGGCATAATGTATATGTATATATAAAATACCTCAACTTTGGATAATGATTCCCAGTTTCAACTGGACCGAATGGATGCAGACATGCAAAGGACCAGTAATACACAACAATCTCATTAGGTAAGTATGTGACTTTTTTTCTCACTTTCTTTATCTGCAAAAGGCTGACAACAATGTAGTGAGGATTAGCTCTTGGACAATGAGCCAAAAAGAGCTTTCAGAAGCACTTTTAAGAGCATGTCTCAAACACCAACTAATTATTTCTCACTGCAGCCCTTCAGGGTAGGGAGTAAAGTGTTATGAGCCCCACTTCGCAGTCAGAAAACCAAGAGCAGAGGAGTTCATATTTTGCCAGAGGCCAAGAAGGCAGTGAGTCTCAGCAGTGGGATCAGAATTCAAGAGTCACAGCCCACAAACTGTGCTTAGCTACACTCTGTCTGGGCATATTACTGACTCAGTCCAAGAGCCCACTCTTTCAGCAGAGATCCAAAAAATTTCTTTGCATGGTTTAAAAAATGTTTAAGTTGCTGTACTGACACAAAGACTCATTTGGTGCAGTTTTTAATTAGTGAAGTAATAACATTTATACTTTCAAGTGGTAATATTAATAGTTTGCTCACGTAAAGTGCCTTTTATGTGAGTGTCTGAAAGCATATAGACTCCAAAGTTCTACTGGAGATTAAAATGGAGGGTTTTGGTTAGTAAAGACCTTCCTTGTTGCTTTCACATGTTTTCTTTCTGTTCCAAGCTCAAAAGCTCTAAACACACACTTGAAATTGCACCTCCTTCTGCTCAAAAGCACTGACTGCAAATCACACACATTCCGAGATTTCATCCCAAATTGGGACTTAAAAAAGATCAACAGCTGTTTTTAAATTATTATTTTCAAGTAAGCTTCCAAAGTCACAGACCAGTATCAGAAGCTAACATGCAGACACAGCTAAAAGAGCACATGCTGACAAAGGCACCCTGTCCCTGAGAGACTTATTTCAGGTTCTTACAGACACCACCAGCCTTTGTAAGCTGGTGTATCTTTGCTCATGGGATCTAACTATCAAGTACAAAAATACTTACATATTCAGTTTCTTGTTTGGATTCAGAAGAAAAATTCAGTGTATCTGTACTCTGTGAATCATATTCCACTTTGTAGCGCTGTGTATCTTTGGCTTGCACTTTCCTGATGATATCTATTTTGATGTGTGGTGGATGCAACTTGGAATCTGGCAGCCTGGGAGAGTTTGGAATGGCCTGATTTTCTATGCTGATGGTACTCCGGTCTTCTTCTGAATCACTGGAATTTCCTTCAAAAAGAACAAATGCAGAAGAAACAATGTTAATCAACTGCCAGCTGCATCTGCAAGAGCATGGAATCATAGAATATCCTGAGGTGGAAGAGATCAACAAGGATCATCAAGTCCAACTCCAAACCCTGCACAGGACAATGCCAAGAATCACACCATGTGCTCAAGAGTGTTGCCTGAATGCTTCTTGAACTCTGGCAGGCTTGGTGCTGTGACCACTTCCCTAGAGAGCCTAACTACCCTCCGGGTTAAGAACCTTTTCCTAATATCCAACTCTAACCTTCCCTGACACAGCTTCATGCCAATCCCTCAGGTCCTATTCCTGATCACGAGAGAGAAGAGACTGGTGCCTGCCCCTCTGCTTCCTCTTGGGAAGAAGCTGAAGACCACGATGAGGTCCCGCCTCGATCAAGGAGCCACTAGATTAGTCTAAGAGCTTAATTTTCCTTTTTACAAAATAGCAATATGCCAAAAGATGAACAATGTAGCAATTCCACAGGCATCACCGTCTTTGTTGCCAAGCGATGACTTTCGTTAACTGAAGCATCCTGACGGCGGCCCCGCGAGGTGCCCCACTGCATCACCCGAGCGGGCTGTACCCAACAGCTGGAAACCAGCCACGGGCGCTGCCCCGGGAGGCACAGCCCCTGCCCCTCAGTGCCCGCTGCAGTCCCGCCCGGAGGCAGCAGGGGACAGCCCTGCGCCGCCCGAGCGGAGCCGCCGCAGCCCCAGCGGCGCCGGGGCGCGATCCTTCCCCTCCGCCACCGCTGACTTCATCAACCCCAGCTGGACGCTGCCGGCTCGGGCACTTATGGGCTGCGGTGTAGCTCTGCCTCCCCCAGGATGGTAATTTTTTTTTTTTTTAAAGAGACGTTAATACAATCTACTGTACTACGCTGAGCTTCCCGGGTCCAATTAGTCANCTTTATTCAACATACAGATCAAGAAAGAAGAATAGCACCCTTTCATTCGTCTGCCATAAAAGTCAAAAGCGTTTCTAGGTGTACAAAACACATTTTAAAGATAATGGACAAAAATTGCCATTCATTCTGCAATGGTGTTCAAGGACAAACATTGCTTTCATTTCAAGCTGTAAAAGTTTTTTCTCTTTGCACTACCATCCACAAGACGTGAGGAGAAGCGCATTTTTCTAACACTCTCCATAAGTCCAGTGTTCCTGTGCCTTCTATTTATCTATGCTGCATTTTTAAGTAAATCCTATTGGGAGTGCAAAAAATAACTGATGTGATAACATTATAACACCCAATATTAAAATTATATTTCTTGACTCACTGAAAAATCACAAAAGCTGAGAAATTCAGTGCTACACCTGAAAGTCCATGTTCACATGGTTCGTTGGCACTAAATATTTCAACACAGGCAGTACAGTGGCACTGCCAATACACAGGAATGGGGGAAGGAACATGAGAGGAAGAGGGTTCTGAGTTAACATTTTGGTACCAGTGGTTTTAGTGTAGCCACTGTTGGCAATTGACATAATTGACCAGGAAAATCCAAATCACAGTGCCAGTGTATTAAGGAAGTTTAAGACTTAAAGTCTGAATTTCCTGGCTTTTGTGGGTTTAACTCAGACTCTCAGCAGTATTTGAACATATTTTTGGTGGTTTAATGTCCTGTTTTGAAACAGTGTTACATTTTCCTCCCCCAGTCTCAATGAAATTTGCAAGAAATGAGTCAATAAAATGTTATAAACCTGAGTCTAGGTCTTCTGCAATCAGTATAGTTCACTAGTTTTCCTTTTCAACTAAAAATAAGTAAAAAATATTCTTAGTGTGCACTGAATATCCAGGACTATGGCTGGTCATTTCAGTTTGCATAGGCCATGACATTTCAATAGCACTTCTTACACTTCAATTTCAAATGGTCATATTGCCACATTTTAAATTGTAAACATATTTGATTAACTCAGTTTCACAAAACTTGGAGCCATGCTAGCTTTAACCCTCATAAGAGAAACAAAACTGCTGTGATAGTTACCCACTCCTTTTTTTAAAACAGGTTAGAAGGGTTGCACATGCACACTACTCCTTAGCACTTTTGTGCCCAAAAAAGCAGTTGGAAAGTCAGTGGCCTTCTACAATGCTACTGGAATATACTCTGCCCTATACCAATTTCCAGCAATTTCTGTTAACTAGGAATGACCAGCAGTACAGCACATGATACAGGATCTAGCTGGACACCAGCAGGACCTAGTGTAAAGGAGACGATGTGATCCTGCTCAGATAGAGTGTGTACTGGGGAGTGTTGGATTTAGAGCTGGGAGTGGAGTGGTCCCTATGAGGAAGCAAGCACTACACATCAGATAGGTTTGGGGTACTTCTTCCTTCTTTGTAACATTCAGTCTTTGAATGTGAACTATAGCAGTCCTGCTTTGCACTTTTTAAGGAAGCAAAGCTCCTGCTGATTTCAGAATCAAAGCTCTCCCTCAGCCAAGAATGCAAATTCAGGAATTCAGCTGAAAAGACTTTCAGCAAAGTGCAGCTCTGTCTTCCCCTTCCTCCTTCTCTAATAGTCACTGTAAAAGCACTACATTAAACAGCATCAACTCTCAGCTACCAAGGAGATGCCCCTTGTTTGCAGTGTCACTCCAAGGATAAGTATGAAGAGCCAAGCTCATGTGATGAAGAAAGCTGTTCCACGTTCCAAGGAGATTTAAAACTTCAGTGAATACCTCTAAACTCTCATTCCAACTGTCACAGCTTGGGAGCAACACATAAATAATTATAATAAGGCTTCGCTTATTCTTCCAGAAGCCAGTTAACTGGAGCACTGGGTGCCACTTCCTCAGCTAAGGAGAGGCTAGTCAAAGAGACCCTGCAACCTAGCACAAAATCTCCTGGCATTTAAAAAATGCAAACAGTGGAAAGCCTTTTGACACACTTTTCTATTAAATAAATGTTAACATACTTGCTGTTGGTTAGCAAACAGTTTAATTAAATGTTTGCATAGAGGGACTGTGCTTTCTTGATCTGAATCCCGTTTCCCTGTCTTAAGTTTCCAAATGTGCATGCTAACAGACCTTTTTCCAGCCGTCTCTTCCTCTTCAAAGAAAACAAAACCAGCTCAGTGAACGTCTCATTTACAAGACATGCAAGAGGTACGAGAAAGCTTTGTTTGACCGAAGATATATTTGCACTGCAGGCAAAAAACCAACATCCTCTTAAACCCTGTTGTGCAAACGCTTTGTTCTGAATAACCACCTTTCCAAGCCAAAGGGATAGTTAACTCTTTTTTTTCTCCTCTTCCCCCTTTTTTTTTTGTCTCTATGCTTATACTTCCTTGACTTAACCACACTGCAGCACAGGAGTTAGAGCCTACTCTCTCGAGTTTTCGTGCACCCTCTTTCCAAGAACACGGTGTACAAACAGTCAGGATTTCATACTCTCTCTCTCCATCCAGGCTCTGTAGCCTGGCAGTCCCACGCACCCGCAGAAGCAACATGCAATTCCTCCCCCACTCACTCTTCTTTTCAAGAAAGAAAAAAAAAGGCAACTCTGCCTCTTTTGCGAGGAGCTACTTCTCAGCATCGGTGTTGAAGTCAATCTTTGCATACATAAACAAGGTGGAAGAAGTAAATTGTCCCTTCCTTCGGCCAAAGCACATCCTTCTTCAAAACGATGCCACCAGGCTCGGCTACGTGGCTGCCAGTGGAGCCCCCGGCCCTTTCTGGAGCCGGAGCTACGCAGAGAGCTAGCCTGCGCCTCCCCGCTCCAGCTGCAAGCAGCTCGCTTTGTAAATTACAACGAAAGAAAACGAAAGGAGAAAAAAAAAGGCAAGCAAGAAAAGCAAGAGGAGGGAGAGGGGCGCGCAGGGAAGCCATCCCCTCGGCTCCCGGCGCGGCCGCAGCCCTTACCTGCGGCATGCGGTCCGGGCAGCAGGAAGGCCCGCAGCTTTCCGCTCTCCGTGGCGTTGGTGCAGAGCCCACGGCCGTCAAGCAGCGCCTGCAGCGGCCGCGCCTCCTCCGGCCGCGGCTGGCATCTGAGCCCCGCGCCGCAGCGCTCCGTGTAGATGCCGCAGGGCTGCCCCGGGAGCAGCGCGCAGGTGAGGCAGCAGCCGCAGCCCGGCTCCCGCACCCGCTCGGCGCAGTCGGGCTGCAGGGGCTTGCACTGCTGCAGCGCCCGAGCGTCGCAGGGCTCGCAGCGGACCACCGGCCCCGCCAGCGCCGCCGCCGCCCGCCGGACCAGCAGGCTGCCGGCACTCGCCCGCCGGCCCTCCCTGCAGCCGCTCGCCTTCAGTCACATAAAGGCAGCACGGGCTCGCCAGCAACAAAGGCAACTTTCTGCTTCTCTTCTCCCCTCTCCTGCCTGCAGAGCGCTTGAATTACTGGGCTCGACAGTAATTTTTCTTTTTTTTGCCACACACACAACACTCGGGGCGGGGGGGAGAAGGANTAAAAAAAAAAAAACAAAAGCCAAGCCCAGACGGTCTGAAGAAAACTTAGTCCAAAAACGTTTCAGAAAAGAAGAAAGTACGGAGCGAGGGAAAAATAGTGGGGAGGGGGGAAGGAAAAAAAAAAAATTGAGGTTCCCTTCGTTTTATTCCCCGTGCCGCCTGCAGCCGCGCCGCACCGCACCGCACCGCTCCGCTCCCGCCACTCCGCGCCCGGCTCTGCCCGCCCTATATAGCACCGCGGCCGCCGGCCCGCCCCGCGCCACGGATAGCGCGCCGGCCCTCGCCGGATCCCGGGCTCGGTCACGCAGGGCTGGGAGGGCGGGGGGAGTAGGCGGGGGACGCGGCGCTGCCGGGGGTTTATGGGCACGTCTTAGAAGTCAGCTGTCAGGGGCATGGCTCTGGGGAGAGGGACGGGCTGTGTGCCTTTTGTTTCAAGAAAAAGTGCTGTGTGCGTGCGCGCGTTCCCGTATCCGTGTGCGTTTCCTTGGCACCGGGAGAGGCGAGAAAAGCTCGCGGCGAGTGCCCTTTTTTGGACTCCTGGCTACAATCCTGTCCGCTTTGGGGCTGAGAGCCCCGGCCGTGGAGAAGGCGTGCCTTTGCTCGAGCTCGCACACGCACACTCCCGCACGCACGCAAGTTCGGGGCATAATTGGGACCGTCTTACAGCTCACGTGACACCTGCGTTTCCTAGGAAGATGAAGGAAAACGTATGTGCACACTTGCACCCGCATATCCATGTTCGCCCAGATGGTGCTCTCTGGCCCAGGACCCGGTCTATATCGTGCCTCGTGGATGGGCCTCCCTTAACTATCTTTAAAGTATTTTCTGAATTCTTACAGACTTTCCCTTTTGTCTATAAGAAAATAGTTTCCATTGCAACATTCTTTCAAATCCAGAAGAAAAAAAGGCCAAACAATCCATCCTCCCCAAAAACCCCAACACTGAAATCCTACATGGATTTGCACAATGTATGTGTTTGCGTTCAGTTTTTGGAGACTGCAAATTCTGCTCCCATTCCACCAGGCATATTCTTCTCCCCCTGCTAACTTGGCTTAACTATGATCAAGCAAATCTGATTTGGCAATGCCAAAATTTGAGATCATGCTCTTTTGAGCTATCTGGCAATCTCATGAGGAAGGGGATGCTGAGCAGAATGCATAAACATACATAATGGTGTTTCAGCCAGAGAAGTCTACTCATGAAAAATAAAACCAATAATGCTCTCAGATACTGGCTTAAATAAGTATCTTCTGCCATGGGAATGAGCTACTGTTCTGCTTTCAACCCCTTCACCATTAACACTGAAGTTCACCTTCCAGTAATTCAGCATCTGTTCATGTGTTATAATTCAAGTGGAAGAGAAGTATCTATGTTACTGCTCAAGGTACTGGCCATGACACTGAATGCTGAAAACTGCACCTTTTACAAATCATATCCTTTTAGTTAATTAGAATCAACTATTAAGTTTGTTTTCTCTCCTCTTTATTTGGTACTTACACCTTTCAAATACCATCTTGAAAGGAACACTACATAGCAGGATAAAAAATATCTGGTTTTATTTGTGAATAATATGGTATGAGAGTAGACATTTTTCCTCGGGAAATTAAAGATGCATTAGAAGAGAAAGCAGCCTTACTTAATGCATGTGTGCTGTACCAAGGCTATTCAGTGTTCTTTTGTCCTCGTGCTCATTTTGCTAATTGACCAAAAGAGGTCGCAGGTTGTCCAGGATTGAATTACAGACTGCGCGAGCCCATCTACTACGGGGGAATTGATCAAACACAATATGCTACATATTGGTTTCAGGATGGAGTTTTTGTCGGGATTTTTTGGGGGGTTAGTTTGGTTTGGTTTGTTTTTCTCAGACTATTGCAGGTAAGCTTGCTGTTACCTTTTCATTTTACTTTGGTTTTAATAACTTGTTTCTGGCTAATGAAGTCCAAAAATCCTTGGGATTCTCTAGAAGGGTGTATCAGGAGAACTCAGATTAGGCCTAGCAGAAAGAGGAGGCCCTCCTTCCTTTCATACTGTATGTATGCAGGTATTTTTTCAGTTGGGTGACCTTTTATAGCATGCTGCTTTCAAAATTGGAACAAAAATGCATGGGAAATGCTAAGAGAAGGTAAGTAAATTGAGGCAAAAGAAATCGGCTTGAAAAGAATGAAAGAGAACATCCTTTTCCTTCACCACACACACTCTCACACTCTTAGTGTGTGTGTACACCTCTCACACACTAATTCCAGCATAATTTGTATTTCACACTGTGGCATGGATGTTTTTATCAAACTGAGTTTTGATTCTCACCATCAGAAAGATATTTTTTTTCTTTCTCTTCTTTCTTCCATAAAATTCCACAAGTTGTGGCACACCATTTGGAAGTCCTGTTAATAGAAGGAAGGAGATATTTGCAATGTCCTGAAATAGAAGTAATCCCCCTTTTTTTTTTAATACACCATTGGTGAAGTTAGTAAAACGATGTAGCTGAATCATCTTTGCAAGTAGAAAGCCAGTGATGTGTCAAAGATCTGGTCAGTGTAACAGCTTTTGTTAAAAATAATTAGCTGTTTCCACTGTCTTAACCAATGGGTACTGCATTAAAATACAGTTATGAGAATGACAGAATTTGGTTCAAAACTGTACTTAGTAATAAGAGGATGGATATCAACATATCTGGAAAGCCAGATTAGAAACTTATGAAGAAAAAAAATACTCTAAAAACCCCAACACACACCTATAGCTAACAGCTGAATTACACTTACAGCCCCAAACATTAGTAATATTGATGGAACTATTCTATATGGACAAGACCAAGGGCTAAGTATGCAAAGTAACAATGTTTATAAAACTGTACCAAATCTGAACTTCTACACTTACAGTTTATTCTAGAGGCTTTGCAATTTTTTCTTATTTCTTCACTTTTACTGGGAGGAGAGGGAGAAACAAAAGTCATGCTGGGTTATGCTGAACCTCTACAGTCAGTTCTAAACAATGGAAAGCTGAAGAGAATCAACTGAGAGGCACTGTGCTTCAGAGAATCCCATGTCCTCCTCCCATTGCTCTGGAAAGTGAAGATGTAATTTATGGAAGTGCAAAAAGAATGAAGCTCTCTCTTCTGGTGTCTTAGCTGAACTCATATATTTTGGTACCTCTTTATGGTGGCTGTGTTTGCTACATGGACAAGGCATGGGAAGTAGAGTTGTGGTTGAAGTAGCTCTACTTTCAGCTGCATGGTCACTTTTTGGAGCAATCCTGACTTTTTAGTGTAATCCCCTTGTAATGCATATGGTTATACTACCCAAAATATAAATGTCAAGAATGTGAGCTTCCCTTGTAATGCCATTTTAACATTTTTGTTCTTTTGCAACTCTTTTCCTTTTTCAGAGAAAAAGAAAAGCAACCCCCCAAAACAAAAAGCCTTAACAGAAATATAGAGCTACATAGCTCATCTTGGGTTGAGAGCTATATGCACATTTGTAAGGCATCCCTTAATTTGGGTATCTCTACTCTTCTTTTTGTCAGCCTTGAAGTTTTATGTACAATAAACTTCTGAGGTCAATTTCTTCAATATGTTCTTGTTTCTCAGAGGGAGAATACTCAAATTTACAAAGAAGTCAGTTGATATGATACTTATTTTAAAAGATACTTTCTAGATCACTAGTTTCACAAAAGCAAGGATTAAGATCTCAGCATTATTTGTCAACCATCTATGAAAACATTGTTTAATGTAGATTCCTTGCAGACCTACTACTGGTTTAGGGCTCAACATGACCATTTCAGGTGTTTCCGACTCTTAAGACTCTTAAGCATGTAGGCTTAGAAAGTACAAAATTCTACTGGGTTCCTCACAAATGCCACCCTGTTCTACAGCTTGTCTGAAGATGGCAATCTGAATTCAGTGTGATGGAACAAACCAAATTTGGAAGCAGTTAACATTAGGAAACCAAAGAAGAAATAACAAAATGAAAGGGCATATATTGATTGTATTACAGAAACAGTTACCAAACACTGAGATGTCTTGTTAACCATAACAGAGGAAGGGAAGACAGTTAATGGGTTTTCTTTTAAAAAACTCTTATCCAGAGATGTGTTCTTCTCTTTTATGTACTAGTCAGACACTATATACTGTTCTGGCAATAAAAATCTTACAGAATTTTAAGAAACAGGGAGATTAGAGGGAGGAGGAAATTAAGGGGAAAAGTCTGGCTCACAGTACTTTTTCATAAGAAGAGACACTGTTGCTGCTGGACCAGATGTTCTCCACACCTACACTACAGCCAGCAATCTGGGTATTGTGCAAGTTCCAAAATGCAGGTGTCATAAGAGATAAAAGGAGAAATGCTGCTTCAAAATGTACAGTCTGCTGGAGCTGGATTTACTGGCACCCTTGAACTTCTGTTGGCACATTTAAAAACCCCCACAAACAACAACTTAATAAAAAAAAATCATATTCTATCTGCAAGTCTCAGTGAGGTGTTGAAGTCTCAGTGAAGTGTTGGATTACTGAACACAAACTACAGCTAAGACCAGAGTGCATGGAGGACTGACCTTCTTTATAAATATTGGATTTTGAATTAATACCTTATGATTTAGGTGATTCTATAAATTGGAATGTCATGAACATACCTCATGTTAAGGTGGATTTGCACACCATCAGAGTCAGAAGACAAAAAGTATAAGAAAATATGTGAGAAATTAATTTAGCACAAACTGTTTCTTTTACCTATTCCAGAATCTCACAGGTTCATGATGCTATGTTATAGTACAACAATATCTCACTATACTCATAAAGTATCATCTATATTAGATATATTACAGGGAAGAAAGGCAGTAATTTTAATGTCTGTAAATCTAGATGCTTTGTTACCATGTGACCTTTATAATAACACAAGAAACATTCTCAAAAACCTTGAAGGATATAAGTTGAGCAAGAAAAATACCAAATTGTAGAAGCAGTGTTAGACCTAAAAGCATATGCTGTGAGTTCTGTTGAGAAGTTTCTCTCTAGATAAAGCATGAAGTTTTCTGGGGCAATTTGTGTGCAAAAGAAGTTACATAGTTTTAAGTCCTTTTCTTTTTTTTTAAATTACACAAGTTAAGATCACATATCTCAACCATTTCCAGCTGAGAATGGAATCTCTAACACCCTATATATTCCCCTGAACTGATTGCAAGTTGGCACTATATGTCATACCTTCTCTGTTTGCAGCTCTAATTTTTTGTTTTGTTTCATACCAGATATCAGATTGTTCATCTTAGTCCAACATTGGGTAGCATAGGATACCCAAAGCCTCTTCAGTCTCAGAGTTAAGGTCCTTTCTTCTGTTGATCACACTGAGCAGGTTTCAGGTCTATGTGAATGCCTACTGACATGTATCTAAACCCTTTGGCTGCTAATGCCTAAGAAAGTTCTAAGTTATGATCATTAAATAACTAATTATTATAACCATAACTTTTGCAAGTAACTCAGATACACAGATAGCACCAGGAAACCCACTCATATTATTTATCATCAGTTCCCACTTTGCTTCAATTTTATCACCTACCTCATTTCTTCAACTAGGATTTTAGTCTCTTGGAAGACAGCAGTATTCATACTTTCCATTTTGTAAGTAATTCATAATTTTGAGAACCTCTACTAGTTATTTAAATAATTTTGATGTTCACCATTGGAATGCTGACAGGCACCACGTAATAAATTGTTTCTGATTAGCAAACCCCTCTTGAAATGTCCCAAATATCAATTCTAAATAAGCAGTCCTTTTTTTCCCCCACCCAATGTAGGCCCTCATTTTTAGGAAGACTTCAGAATTAATGTTGTTCTCTTGGACATGCATACTTTCAACAAAAAATGCTAGTTTGTATGTTCTGGAGTTTTAAGCACTTCATAGTGTGTATTGCACAATATATGCCTAAATAGCCTGTTAGGTTTCAGTTTGTAATCTTATTTTCTTTACAATGACGTGCAACAAGGTAAGTGCAGGACCCTGCACAGAATTGTAAAGGAGCAAAATCAGAGGACAAAATCCAAAAAATGGATAAGAAGTTCTTAATTGCTCGTTTCACAAGCAAGTTTTGTTTGATGGATGGTTTGTTGATTGCAAATATGTCTTCAGTGAAAATTTTTGCCTTTTCCCAAAGCAGAACAGGAATAAAAAAGTCAAAGCATGGCTGAGTTCGATACTTGCTGGAAAATTCAAATGGTTCCACATTGAGGTATCTCTTGGCACAGTGCAGTAGTACCACCATGAGCAATCTGATCCTAAATCCATCAAATATAATGGGAATCTCTGTCCTTTTAGGAGCCATTAGTCAGGGTCTTTAGCTGGAGCATAGCTTCATGCATTGATTTGGCCCCTGGATGTGATAATGGCAGAGAAGGATCCTCAGATCTGCTACAGACCAAAAGGAAGAATTTCACAGTAAAACAACCGAAAACCAGTATTTTTAACAAGCATTACCTAGAAAGAGAACAGAAGTACATATGACGTATTTGATGATGCATGCTTAGTGTCACGTGCTGTCTGATGCTTCATGTTGTTGTCCTGTTTTTCAAAATTCCATTTCCCTAAGGATTAGTCAGAAATTTGTGATTTTTTAAAAAAGATTGTAAATAGGCTGGTTACAAAGTTCATCACAGCTATCATTGCACAAAACCTATCTCTGCAATTCACAAGAGTGTTGTATATCTTGGTTTTGGCTCTGAGCCACAAACTCTGTCAGCTCTTAAGAGGATCTGGAAAGTCAAATCACAGCATATAAACAAACATTCTGCTTCTTCTGTGTACAGTAGTTTCTCAGAAGGGTAAATGTCACAAATGATGCTGGAAAGGTATGTACATCTCCTTGTTATATATATATTTTCACAGAATATTCTGAATTGTAAGGGACCCACATTATGGGTGTGACCAGAAAAAAAAGGGGACTAAAGCATAAAGAGGCATTAGGTCTAGCAGACTAGCCCAAAATACAGCTTTGGAGTGCACCCAGTGCAGAAATAGGAGCCGCTGTTACTCACTACTTCAGCTAACTGATCTGATAGTACTACAACAAACTACCTGATCATCTAGATTTTTATAGGCACCTGGAATTGCAGCATAATCCCTTGGAAATTTTCTGTTGTTTACCAGAGAAAAAAGGGCAATGTTCTGCTTATTATTGAACATTATATTTAAAGTAATTTGACAATGTGGGCATTTGAGACCCACCTGCTAGCATTTAGGATGAGAGGTCAAGGCCACAAGCTGTGGCAGGGGAGATTTATATTGGATATTAGGAAAAACTTCTTCACTGAAAGTGTTCTCAAACTGGAACAGGCTGCCCAGGGAAGTGGTTGAGTCACCATGGAAGCATTTAAGAAACATGCAGATGTGGCACTTAGGGACATGGTTTAGTAGTGGACTTGTCAGTATTAGATTAATGGTTGGACTCAGTGATCTGAAGTGTCTTTTCCAACCTAAATGATTCTATGATTTTATGATATCTGAACAGAAGTCATTACTAGCTGTCAGTTAAACAGAATAATCTCTCAGGAGGAGTTAGTTTTAGAAAGGTAAGCTATGACAGTCATATAATTTGTGGAATCCATTTCACCTTGTGCTCCCACTGGTTTGACCGTCCTTTCATAACACTAATAAGAATTAATGGAGATAGAATGCTGAAAAGTTGGCAGGAGGGGAAGGAGAATGAAACCCTGCATATCAGACCTCACTTGGCAGTAAATTTTGGAACAACACTTCACTAGGAGATTAAGAGAATGAATAGATCTTTCATCTCACTAGCTAGAGAACATAAAGGACATTAGGCATTCCTGTTGTTTGTTGGTATCCAAAGTACAAGTTGTTCAAGAACTTGTTATGTATGGGATGCTGGGTTTGAATCCAGAGTTCAACTCTGAAGGAAGAGTTCTGAAGTCTGCCTTAGAAAAGTACTAAATCATGGAGTAAAACTGACAGAATCTGATGCAACTTCTTGCATTGTCCAGCAGTTTCTCCACACAAAAACAAGAAAAAATATCCCAGGCTTCCAGAAAGATCAGTCTACCCCTGTCCTTACTGGTTTTCATATCTTAGTCTCTCCTTTAGACTATTTCTGCACTAAAGATCTTAGTTGAGTTCAGCCAGATTAGTCAAAACCATGATGATGGCAGTTTTTAGTGACATATATACACATTTAAATACTCACAGTTTTGGTATCACAGGAGGACATGAAAAGGTTTGTACTGACAAAGATAATAGTCCTATTTCTGCAGCTGGGTCCCTTCTATGTGCATTTTGTATGGAGTACAACTGTTTCAGCCTACTAGAAAAGAGCTTTCAAACAGAGGATTCCTGAGCTTTCTGGCCTCATCTACAATCAAACTTCCTAGCAAGAGTTTTTTATTTTTCCAGACAGGAGGCAAAGATAGAGATGTCTCTTTTCATGGTCCCATTTGAAACTTTATTCTTCATTGTAACCAATCTAATTAATTTCCTTAAATTGTTTCTAGTTCATGAATGCCTCTCTAAGGAAAATACAGCATGACAATTACAGTCACTGTCTTCCATGGACCATTTATACAATTCCATATTTTATCCTTGTTCATTTGAATAAAAAATAGGTGCCCAATATGATTTTGAAAGGAACAAGCCGTAGAAACATTTTGCAATTAATACAAATGATAACTGGTCTACTGGTAGATAAGGCCTCTCAAATACCAAATTATAAGAACAATAAGTTCAAGAAAAAGCCTATTGTAGTCTTGCTGTTGATAGCACATACCAGGATAGCTTAAGACTTTTACTAATACTGTCCATTTCATTCTGTATATACTCTCTTGTAAATGTTCATTGCTCCTCCATGTTGTCAGCACCAAAAAAAACCCAAGCCCATCTGAATGCAGTGCATGACTTTAATCTACTTTTCTTTAACCATTGAAGTTTTTTTTTATTTAGAGTTTTAAGTTAAATCCATTTATGGACTGAATTGCCTTATAACTGTCTACACTGACAATTTGCTCAGATGAGAGGTTAATTTGAAGTAACTTTAGAGAAAGACTAGGTCAGGTTTCCTAAGCTAGGTTACCTCTCTATAAATCTAAGGATTTGACCCCCAAGTCAAGTCATTATTATGGGAATAGCATAGTACTATATATGATGTAATAATAACAATATATAATAAAAATATCTGTATGAACGAATGTATGTAAATATAGACACATATATTAAACTTGCCATCAGAAAATGTGGGTCACATGGTCAGCTCCACATCCATATGTGTGACCAAAAGAAGGAACTCAATGGATTGCTATTAAAAACTATTTTTTTTCATTTTTCTCAATTAGATGTAAGCAAAAAGTGAAAATATGCCTCAACAAAATGGAGCAGTTTTGCTTTAATAATATAACCAGAGGTCCAAAACCATCTTTGACTGAAAAAGATGAATAATAGCTATCAGATTTTTTTCCAGACAACTGAAGAGACTAGCAGCTCAAAAATCTGGAAATTATTAAACATATAAATACCACCCCACTCCCCCTTTGGGATGTTAAAAATATTAAAAACAATAGAGAATCATTTGAACTAAGTCATCTGCTGTCTTATGTTGTGGGATCTACAAGATGTGGCAATAACAGACTATACAAAAACACAAAGTTCTTAGAAGAAATCTACATTTGGAAATAATTTGTTAAACTGTGAATTTTGCACTTTCAAAAGCAACAGCACCATGATTATCAACCATGCATTAAAAATATGCTAGCAGTAGTAAGATGAAGGCAATATTTTATGTCTTCTGGAGACATTATTATTTCCATATGGTGCAATACCTTTCATTCAATTGTGATATACTGTAATATTGATTGCTACAGTAACTGTGTCTTCTTTAATTTATTCTATTCCAGGCCTCTAAATAATATGCAACTTTAAATAGCAAAGATCAGATACCATAAGTACTGTTTATACACTGCCATAGTTCAGTACAGAATAGAGAGGCTTATAGTGCTCCAAGCTAATGGGAGCTGGATTAAACTTTGAGCATCGTTTAATTCCATTGTTATAAAAAATCCAACAACAAGCTGAAGCATTAGAAATCAAATAATCCTTACATTACTTGCAATGGAAAATACTGTTAACACTGAATGAAACGGAGCTGAAGCTGCTGAGTGCAGCAGTTACCCTCCATCAGGGTACACAACAGGAGTAGTTAAATTTCCTTATTCAACAAAACTGTTGGTGCAATAAGGAGCCACCGCCCAAAACACAGGCCACATGCACGGCCGGCCAGATGCTGAGCTATGTGGGTGGAGGGATTTCTCTGGGAGCTTAACACAAACACAGGGGTTGGGCATCGCTGCTCTAGGGTTGTGCATGTACTCAGAAGAGAAACAAGCAGTCCAAATGCCACAGAAACAACAGCAGTCCACCAGAGACTGGGGAAACAGTAGGTACAGTGAATAAAGGCCATTGTGGTCAGTGGAAGGACAGACTCTTTCAAAACTGTGTTTTCTCTTTCTTTCCAGGAGTGAATGTAAAAACCCAAAAGAATAAAAGACTTGGTCTCATGGGTCTCAGAAGTAAGAATCATCAGGCAGCCAAAAAAAAACTCTAGTCCACAAATCCAATAGACCTTCTACCAAATAATGCTAAAGAGTGACTAATATTCATGTATTAAAGACAGCAAGCTTTTTTGTCCGGAAACCATTACTCTTATGAAGTCACCCCTCCAGTGCATCAGTACTTAAACATTTATTTGATGGGAGATCAGACTTCACTAAGTTCATGCTAAGCTGGGCCTTTCCCTTTTCTCTTAGCCAATGAAAGTGGATAGTTTTGAGCCCATGGCTGCATGCCAATCTTTCTAATTACAGAATGATATTTAGAGTAGATTTCTGATCAAATCTACACAGGTCTGAAATTCATGCAAGTCAATGGTTTTAGAGTAGGTATCAATAGAAGAATATGGTCTAAACTGAGATGAGTAGACAATTTTATGGTCAAGTTACATAAGGATCTCACTTGAGCTGGCCAAGTAAGATCCGGTTTTAAATGGTCTATCTGCTGCCTAAACTATCTGCTATATATCAATAGCTGGAAAAATACTGAATTTTTCAGAAATTCTTAAATGTTAATGCCACTTGTTTCATACATTTTGGCTTTGATGAAGGCTGTTAGATTTTGGATATGACTACAAGCAGCATTTCTGGAGAGAATAACAGAAAAAAACCATGAACTTCTAACTGTGTATAGATGATATTGGCTAGTAATATCATCTATTGGCTAGTAATATCATTGCTTGCATTATGTTTGAAACTATGACCCCACAAATAAAAACAATGAAAAGACAGCATTTACTGTTTAGACCAGATTATTTGTGATCAATGTAGTAAGATGAAACTGTTCCAGTTTGATTGTCTAAGGATTCTTTGCAATAGGGTAAGTAAAATGGCATTTACAAAACTATCTTCTTTGTGCTTTATTGTTGCTGCCACCATGAACCTCAGAGCTCCTGCCCAAAAAACATCATTAGAAAAAGACAATTCACTTCACAGGCAGAGTTTATGCACCACTTTTTTGTCATACTTGCACCAAAATTTGGACCATCACATCTTTTATTTATAAATTGCATTATCTTAAAAATAGGGTTATTTTCACAGGAGTCTGTTATGACTTCCATATTAACATGAGAGAGATTTAAAAGAAGAGCATTTTGCTCAGCCTAATCTTACACAATATTGTAATAGTGCTATCGTTATTATTTCCCTAACAATAACAGTGAGTTCTGAACTAGAACCAGGCAGCCTGGTTGTGTGGGTCCATGAATAAACATAAGAAAAGAGAAAGCCTTTGCCATGGGCTTCCTACAAATAGCAAAAGAAAGAGAAATTAAACAAGTTGCCAGTGGTACACTGTATTTTAGAGGCCTCCAAACTCTAAATCAGAGAGTAAATTTTGCGTACAGTCATTCAATAGTTGTTCTTTTTTGAGCTGTTCTTCCTTACATAAAATATTAACTTCTTTAGCAAGGCATTGTTTCCATGCCTAGAGAGCAGTTTGTCAGCTGGTCAGAACCACAGATGCAACTGTTTGTTCACACAACAAAATGGATCAGTGAAATGATCTTGCTCAGTTAGAGCATTAGATTGTCTAGGTACTCAACTTCAGGCAAAGCAGTTATCCTGTTTACATGGTAGGCTGCCATCACTTCCAGCAGCACAGCTGTGAGGGGAAGCAAACTGTGCTAGGGGTGCTGGGGTAGGAACTTCATAAAGAGGCTTTGCTGCCAGACAAGCTGCAATGTTAAATGGTACCTTCAGTTTATATCTATGAAATATATATATGTAGGTAGCTAGGTGTGTATATATATAGTTTTTAAAAAGCGTCAACACAGGACAGAATTTTTCTACTAGTGTGATTACACTAGCTCTCTCAAAGACTTAACTTGAATTGACAAAAGCTGCCTTCTGTCAGCATGGCTGTGACCAGACCAGGGGTTCTCTTTAACAAAACTATGTCAGCCATGACGTGTGAAATTTTTCTATTAAACAAAAGTACTGTCTTCTTACACTAGCATAGTGTCATAGGCTGGCTTCTGTTTGTAGAGTCTTGTCTTGACAGGCATAAAGCCATACTATTTGATGGCAGCATGGAGCCATATGGGGAATGAGTTGCTGGTCAACAAGATTCAGATTTTAGTTAAAAAACATCCATGTAGCAAAAAGCTGACAGGCATCTTTGTTGGCACATCGTAACACTGAATAAACACTGCATGCATACAGTGAGTTTTTTTCTCACTCTTGATGTGATCTCATGTTAAAGACAAGGCTTTTTAGTAGAGCAGAGCTGCTGTCATATGTTGTACTTGCCCTGTGCCACAAAGTTCCCAACTTCCTATAGAATCCTTCTTGCACCACCCAGACACAAATGCTGTGGTAGTCCCTTTCTTTTGTAAAGACAAGAGTCTCCACTAATCAACTCAATCACTTCAAAGTATGTAGTATTTTATTGTGTATTATGTATTTTATTAACATAAGTTAACAAAACAACAACAACAACCCAGGAAAACCAAGTGATTGCTTCTCTAAAACTGCTCTTTGGGGAACCACACAGAGGGATGCAACAGCAAAGAGGCTTGGGAGCTGAGATGCTAAGCATTATCACAAGCTGAAAAAGAGGAGAACCAATGGGGCGGAGCAGGATACCCTACTCCTTGTACTACAGCCAGTGACAACTTCTACTCAAGCTTCACTACTTAACAGGAAGGGCTCGTTACTGAGATTAAGAAATGATTTTTATTTACTGTAAAGAATCAAGGGAACTGGCCTCTGGGATGTAGTGAAAACTCCTGGGATGCTTATAGTACATGTGTTCTTTCAAAATTAAATATCCTGCTCCTGGCTCTGGAATAACTGAATTACGCAGCATCAGTGTCACAAAAAATTATGCCAGACTATTAGCTATACAAGTGCTAGTAGGTAAAACAGGCCAGGACCCATTCTCTGGCCTTGAGACTAACTAGTATGACAAGACATACATCTGCAGTGCTAAGCTTTCCTATCCACTCAAACAGAGTAGCCACATCCAGATTGCCAAATACATCTTCAGGCCACCACGCAACCACAGAGCAGTGCTGAGATTACAGTTTCAGGAATGGTCCCAGGGGACAATTGCCTTACTGCCCCAGACAAGAGGGAGACCAGTGAGAGCTCTTTGTGCTGATGCTCCAGACTGCCTAGACTTTGGGCGCAGTGACGATCAACTTGTGCCACAGACCTTACTAACAATTTGACAGTATCAAGTACCACAGGACAAGGCTTGTACTTGTGAACTGGCTCTGTTTAGTTTAATAGTATAAACACAGACTTTGAGTCTTCTGCATGCAAAAGGGTTACATGGGTTCAAGGGCAGATCAGAAAGTACTTGAAAGATAGGTCTACTGAATAGCCTGAATAGCTGAATAGCCAAACCACAGGAGCTACAGAAAATCCCCTGAGCTAAAAACAGCCAGAGATTACGCGAACAGTCAGGAGATATGTCATATATGGTTGTCCTGTTCTCACTCTTTCCTGGGAATCAACTCAATGGCTAGTCTTAGAAACTGGATAGATGGACCTTTGGTCCACACCAATAAAGATATTCTCATGCTGTCAGGAGTCACAGAAGCCCTGACTGCAGCAATAAGCTTATCTGCTTGAGACTTTATCTTTACCTGTATGTATAGACACACACACATGCATTTGCTGTCTTTCCCCCTTTTTTTTTTTTCCCAAGACCTCCTTCACTGTACCAATGATACCCTGAAATGTCAGGAAGGCAGTGCTGTCATTGCAGCCCCAGCAGTGGTCTGAGGAAGATGACCAGAGCAGAGATTTTGCACCCAGCTGCAGCCAGATGTCCAAAATCTGAGCTCGAGTTTTCTACTTGTTAATTAAGTAGAGAGTGCATCAGGGTTTTTCACTTGTTTGCAATTAAAGTTTTAATTTGCAAGGTACCTCATAAAATAATCCTTAATTAAGACAGGGAATCAAATGCTTTGGTTACACTGAGAAACATGATATGAAAGCAGAGAGAGTGGAAGAATGAGGATCCATTGACAAAATGCATGTTTTAGCAGTTTTATTTCATTTCCTCATGTCAAAATGCCACTCTTCCATCCATTTCCCAAAGGAAAACCCCGTAACTGACTATCTGATAATTCACTATTCATTCACCTTTCCCACTTTGATACTACCTAGGAGTTTTCAGAGATCTTTTCTCCTTGAAGAGGGTAAATTACTGCCAGGGAAAAGAATAGCACGGGTATTGTCAGGCGGCTGGTGCTTTCTCTCCCTGCAGCGACAGTGCGAGGCACAGCGCCTTTGGGGGAAGCCACAGCAGCGCTGCAGACGAGCGAGGCCGCACGACAGGAGGAGAGGGTGCGTGTCTGGACCTGCCGTCCCAAGCCGTGCCGAGTCGTGTCGGTCCGGGCGGCGCCGGCACACCAGGGCCCCGACCTGCCCCTTCCGTGCCCTTCCTCGGCGGTGGGGAGGCAGTGGGAGCGGCAGCGCCCCGCCTGTGCCATCCCGTGGTACGCCCGCCTTCCTCCTGCTCCTCCGGCTGCTGGCCCAGGCTCCGGGCAGTGTGTGCTCACCCTCCGGGCACCGTCCAGCCCGGACAGAAGGCGCAGAGGCCAACGGAGCCGGGGTGCTCCACCAGCCCGCGGACACCACCCACTGTGCTCGCTGGTGTCGCATGTGATCCAGCCCTGGCCATTCCCACAGTTCCCGTTAGACCGTAAAGCTGGAGTCTCCTCCACCGAGGGGACCGATAATTAAGCGGACCCCGCGGAGAGCAGCCAGCGCACGCACAGCTTTGCAGTTCTGGCACAGAAAGGGCAGATTTCCTCGCGAAACTGTTGCTGCATCTTGCCAGTTTTGAGCTGTGGTGCAATCTTCATGTCAAGCCATATGATTTTACAAGTTGTGGTTTTTTAGACCGAAAGGTCATGGTTAATCTTCCCTTTGCACCACTGGAAGCCTTTTACTGTAAATGGAGCTACTTGATCTGCAACTTGCCCTTGGATGGAGAGTAGCAAGGCCACACAGAGCCTTTCTGCACGCAGTGCTGTGGCCATGGCACTGTGCAGATGCAGCGTAAGATACCCCCCAGGCTGGACAAAACGTCTGCCTTTTATTTCTCTGGGACATTGAACAATGTGCACCTTCTATTTCTCCAACTATGGCTACCACACTGTCTGTGAACAGTGATTTAAAAGAAAAATCTGAGTTTTGTGGGCAGACTTGAAGACGGTTGTGTTCTTCAAGGTACCGCTATTCAATGAGTAAATTGACAAGAAGAATTGTTACTATCCATCTGTTTTATGTTAGTGGACACAGAACGAAGGGAGTGGTGATCACATTCACTTGACTGGCCTAAAAAAGCTGAACGTGTGAGTCTGTCACACAGCCTGGAACCTCTGCATTCAGTCAGTGTGTTTGTAGCCTGAAATGTATCCCATGAAGCCAGTCCTTGGAGATAGAAGTAATAAAACTAACAACAAAGTTTTTATAAGGGATCAATTATGCTGTGTACAGGGGGTTTTGTAAACTTGTTTGGGGCTGTTAATCACATTTCAGGGAATTATATTAATGCAGCACCTGGAAAAATGGTAGTAACAATGTCATTATTTAATTTTTGCCTTAGAAGAAAAAAGCTCTGAAGGTAAGGGCTAGAAATTTCTTAATGATACAAGGGCTTCATACAACGACATTAGCACAGTTGGGTGAGGAACATCTCACGGAGCCCTGTTTGCCATTAGCTAGGAAAGTATTGTGTGCAAGATAAAATTATTTCAATGAAATAGTTACATCAAGTAGAAAATTAAACTAGAGCTCCTCAACTGCTTCTGAGATACTGAGGTGGACCCTGACCTGCTTTACATAAATGGGCAGCACACTTTCTTTGTTAGTTGATTAGCAAAATGTCTCTAACCATATGTATTTTTTATTGCTGCTGCCTCCCTGACATGACTGACTGTACTTCTCACTGGTCAGAGCAGAACACAGATGGCTTTCATCTTCCCAAACTGTTCTTGTCATACTTGTGCTGACAACAATGTAGCAACAATAAAATAATAGCCATAGACACAGAAGTGTGCTACTGCATGGAGAAAGAAATTGGACAAGACCCAAAAAATAACAATTAACTTTCACAATAGTATTATGTTAATCAAAACACATTAAGGACTGACAACACAAAAATATTTACCATCAGAAATTAGATCTATTATTGTTTTATTTTACTAGATTGTAACTTACACAACATTCTATTTCATATTTTAACATGGAAATATGTGCATCTGTTTAAGTAACAGCTTTTGCAATATTTGCAGAAATCATTTTTTTGAAGTCTATGTACATCTCTTTCATGTGAATAATATTCTTACTCCTCAATGAAAGAACAATTTCAAAGCTACACAGAACTGCCCAGTAGCCAGCTCAGACTGACCTGGTAAGAAGGGCTTTTATGCTAGCGATGATGGGGAAAGTTGCCAACGGCCCTGTGAGGAACTGATGGGTAGTGATAAGTCTGGTAAGCAAAGTACTTGGAGTGATGTGACAGGTGACAGAAAGAGATCACAAAATTAAGAAAAAAATATGGGAGGAGGTCCACCTCTAGTACTTTAATAGAAGCAAGGAAGTGTCTACAAGGCACCATTATGGGTAAGTCCCCATTACTCTTTCTGGAAAATCAGCATGCTGGAGTGCATCTCCAAAGCACCTGTACAGTCATGCACATTGCATGGGTAATAAACGAAATGAAATCTAGATCTGTGTGCAGCTGTAGGACTGTAATCTTATTGGGATCATGGAGATGTGGGTGGGATGGCTGCCATGACTGGACTGTTGCAGTGGAGGGATACAAGCTTCCTGGAGGCCAGGAAGATGAGGAAGAGGAAGTTTCCCTTTATGTGAAGGCATTGAAATTGAATTGAATAGAAATTTGTTTTGAATTTAAGTTTAGTGAAAAAGGAGGAGCATTTCCATCTCTGTCACAGAGGTGTAACAGAGTGAGACAGAAATATCCAATTTTTGTCCATTCTGTAGCTGGCAGAAGAATGTAGATTTATTGATTACAATCAAAATAGAAAAAAAAACATTCTCTTTGCTCAGCTGCATTAGTGACATTTCCAGTCCAGCTGGTAGATAATACTAAAGCACTTGCTCTAAGCAGTTTTTAAAATAAATTGCTAGCTTTTAGTTGCCTAATAGGTCTTTAAGCATTAGCTGAAACATTCCCGTAGAAGGGATTATATTAACAGTGTTCTAATATTGCACCATTTTTGTATGACAATAACTCCACTAACTCAACTGCTATATTTAGAGAGGGTAGACTGAGAGCTGTATTTCTTGAAGAAAAAAGTATACTAAATACAATCCCAAATTCCACCAGAAATATTTAATTTATAACAGTAAATATGTTACACATTTGCATTTTTCTCTAAATTATAAACTAATAGCATTTCTTGACACTTTGGCTGTCAATAGATGTCTGTTCTGGACATAGCTCCTTCCTGCAGTAGTTATAAGCTACTGAAAACACTCTTACATCTGAAGGGGGGACTGCCCTTCCTAGGAGCAATTCACCTTAGTTAACATGAGCGAGAGCAAAGATATGTAACATGATGGTTATTTGAGCTAACTGGGCTCATTTTAGCACAAGTGGATTAAGGAACACATATATTCCTTTTTCAGAGGTTGTGGATTCAGAGAACTACTTGAAAACAGCACTTAAAAGCAGGCAGAGAGAAATTATTGGAAGCAATCTCATCTACCATAGCATCCTGCTTAGCTGCCCATGGCCTTAAGCGAGACTTTTCGTGGAAGTATGAGTGAGCTGGGCATCTGCTGCCCCAGACAGTCCCTTGACTCTTGTGCAGCAATCCACTGCTCACCATGCTCAGATTCACAGTGGAGGTGACAAATCATTCTGCTAAAAGCCAACATGAGTGATACCTCTCCACGAAATTGCACTGGTAAAAGGAGAACAGAAATTGAAATGTTTAGGAGCCTGGCATAATCTAAAGGGATTCTAATTATACCAATAAAACTAAGGTATGGTATTAACACTGTACGCTATGACTGTAATATCTTTTCATTTTTATTGTGCTGTGCTTTTAATACTCTGTTCAGTGTGCCATGATTGTTCAGAGCAGAACAAAATATTTATATAATTATCACAGACTTTGTCTAGACAAGCCAGTAAGGCAACTTTTACATAACATGACACTGCACAATAACTACACCCTAAACAAAAGCATGCTCCCTGATAAGCATGTGTGAGTGTGTGTGCTTGTCTACAGATCAGACTGCAATACTTGCAAACTTGGATACTTGAACCTAAATTTAAGCTCCTGAGAAAGAAAGCACATTTTTTAAAGTGTCTATCTCCTATTCCTTAAGAAATATGAAAGTCAGGCTTTTGAGTAAGGTAGGTAACTGAATTTGTTGTTCATATTCAGGTGGTTAAAGGCACAAGTATGCAGTTTGTGAATTTTTCTTTTGTGGAAATTTCATGGAGCTATCTGTACAAGACTATTCTATTTGACAGCAGCTCTTTTTTTTGATTCTTCAACTATAGCAGGTACTGTAGGGTTGGTCATAACTATGATCATGGTGACTACTGCTCTTTCTCTCTCATGTGCCATGAAGAATGTGCTTTGCAACCTTATGCTAAGAGCAAAAAGTATCTTTACCACCTTCCATTCCCTCAGATTAATATTTAAGTATTAGACCAACAAGTTGTCAGCATTATTTTGGTAGTAAAAAGAATCAGGAGGATACTTGTGTATAATGACAAATTTGGCATGAACAAGTATATTAAGAATTGTAACCCTTCACAGCTAAGAAGGAGAGAGCCTGTCACCCATTTTGCACCATAATTTAAAATTAATTTGTTCTTTTGTTAATAGAGGTTTCCTCTGTGTTAGAAGTTTTTGTCTTTGTGATATATTATGTTGTCCTTTTTTCAAGGTCATGACATATATCTTGAAGGCCAGGATTATCTGTGTCATCTGGATGATCAGAATTATCAGTACATTTCTGCATCTCTCTGCTGTTCAGGACCTACACATGCTTCTGGATTGTGTAGGATGAAGAAAATTTACTATAGCTTTTCAGACTGAACCATTACTTTAATAGTGAAAGAGATACCATTGTAATACTGATATTAGTGAATCCTAGAATTATTAAGGTTGGAAAAGACCTCTAGGATCAAGTCTAACCTTTGACCAAACACTACATATCCATGTCAACTAAACCATATCACTAAGTGCCATGTCCAGTTATTTCCTGAATACTTCCAGGGATGGTGACTCCACCACCTCCCTGGGCAGCCTGTTCCAATGCTTGACAACCCTTTTTTACTGGAGAAATTCTTTGTGATGTCCAACCTGAACCTCCCTTGGCACAGCTTGAGGTCATTTCCTCTTGTCCTGTCTCTGGTTGCCTGGAAGAAGAGGTGAACCCCCACCCGGGGCCTTTGTGTACATGGTCATCAAATTCTGTCATTATTTGTAAAATTGAAATTCTTAGGCGTTTTTTAAGATCTCACTGAAAATAATGTGGAAATTTTGCAGATCTTTATCCTTCTTTCTCCATCACATGCACTCTCACCTGCACACAAACTTATTTATTTAAGTTTCAAATATCCTCAGCAGCACTAAACCCAACTCACAGTGATGCTTATACTGGTCTGTTTAGCTGTTAATGTAGAAGAAATAATACTGAAGAACAGACATGAAGTTCAAAACAGGAAATGCACATGGTGCAAAGGCAAATGGTGCAATGCTGTCATAAGCTTGTGAGAAACAAAAAAATACCAAACTTAAGACATCTGATAGTGGTTCTGTATTCTGTTGTCCTTAATTGCACAGTCTTAAAGGCATTTGTGTCCTTAATCATATTTATCTTACTCAACTCACCCCACTCAGTTCAACAAGACTGCTTTGGGATTCATTACTGTTCAGTATAAGTATTACAATTTTGCCCTAATTCAATAACCATTTAATTATAAGCATGTATTTTGAATGATAGCTATGGACCTCCTTTTCTAAACACACACCAATGATATTTCATTTCACAGAGATAATATTAATTTTGTTTCAGTTATAATATTAATTTTGGCCATATTAATTTGATAACATCCACTAGCAAAGCCATTCATGCTGTGGAAGTAGTGGAAAAATAAAGACCATTTGATTCAATGAGCTATACATTCTTGATGTGTAGCACTGCTTATTTGAATTAGTATTTCATTTACTTAGGACAACCAGAATCTGAGTCCAAATATGAAGAGACTGATGTTCTTTCCTACTGCCACCGAGATGGCAAGTCCTGTCCTGCCACTGATTTTGAAGTAGACCTCTGCAATAAATATATTATGTGAAAATCAGTACTGTATATATGAAAAGAAAGATATATTCTGTGTGACTCCATTGCTTTGACAAATTATCCTATCCCCAAGCACTTGTCTTAGAAGTTAAGAAAAATAGTTGCCAGGTACTCTAAGTTAATTTTACTGCAGTGCTCTGGGTCTTCTAAGTCATCTTGTGTTTTCTGTTTTGTAGTGGTTTTTTTTTCTTCTAATTTTTAAGACACGGACTCCAGTCTTGTAACTGTAACTTGCCACATGAACTTTATCTTTGAACTTCATGCCAGCACCATTTGACTTACAGGAACAGTGAAAATAAGGTATAATCCATCATAGATGACAGACATTTGTTTTAAATCAAATTTCTCTAATTTTAGAAGTGAGCCTAAATGTTGAAATAAACAAAAGCAGTGATATTTTTGCTTAAAAGTGGTTAGGATTCCGCAAAACTACCAATTTCACCATTTTTTTCAGTCTCTGGAATATCAATTTCAAAGAGAGATGAGGCCAGATGACTTTATGTAATTCTCAGTGAGAGAATTTATTAAGGTCAAGACAGGTCGAAATATCACACTTGTTCCACAGCCTGTTCAGATGGAGAATTATGATGATTTAATGTTCTCTGCGCCACTATTTATCTCCTCACTTCAGAATGCATAACAATGCAATAAAATCACAAACTATCTGTATGAATAAATAACTCAGCATGTTGCCATGAATCTTGAAAAGAAATTATAACTCCTTTAGAGTTTCCTTTGTACTGAAATTCCTTAATACTTTGCTTCTAGGGTAATCCATATGCAAATGAATCAATAAACAAAGAACTTTCTATGCCATGGGAACATATTAAAGTGAGTCTTCAGAGAGTGATGTTCTACTGCTGGAGAAAACAGGCCTGAGTCAGCACTCCCCCACCTCTTTTCCCCCCATCTTCCCTCCCTTCTTCATGCTGGGAGGAAATGAAAACTATTTCAGTATGTTATAAAAATGTGTAGAATCTACGTGATCATTTCAGTCTTGCTGTATAACAGCCATGAAAGCTTCTTGATAGCATCACCAGATATTTCCTAAGCTACTCAAAAATTGTCACTTTTCTTCCTCACTTTCAATCTGAGGAGACATTAGAAGGTGCCAGGCTTAAGTAAGTACGTAAATAAATAAATAAATGCTGCACTTTCCAGAAAGACAAGTTTGTCTGGTTTGGTTCTCTGAGAGTTCCCCACTTACATGCTGCCTTATGTTGCTTTTCTGTTAGAGTCTTTTCTGTGTCCCAGAAGGCAGGAGAGTAGAGCAGATAGTATCTACTTTTGACTCAATGGCCAGATTGACAGGCAATATATAAATGGATGTAAGATCTGTATCAGTGAGTGGATGCAAGGCTTAGGGATTCTTATCCAGCCCAAGCAAGTTTAAGCTAGTTTAATTTAAATGCTGAGTGTGGCAGAAGAAGGTGCTGTATCAGTTAAGATTCCCTGGGACTAACTGAGGCCTGATCCAAAATTCAAAGGCTTAACGACCTTTGAAGCAGATCTTGGATTCCCACCTGAATCTAGTGATGTGGTTAACTGCCAAAACTGGAATGCTGTCATTGCTGGCTGATATTTTCAGATGTGGTCAAGTAAATAGCTTGATTTCTAGANTATATATATATATATATTGCATGCTGTTCTAGCTTAGCACTCAGGCTTCAAAATTTCTTTCACAGTGCATACTGTGTTCTTCTAAAAACAAGCAATGCTCAAGTATGTGAATGAATTTAACATGTAAGATTTATAGGCACAGTAACTCATTCAAACCCTTTTCTCTTCTCTGTTCTCATTCTCCTCTCACTGACCCACTATTTGTTTTGGAGGTTGAAGATTTTTAAGTGCAAGTGAAGATTAGCATAGATGACGGAACTGGCAGCTTTCCACATGTCTCTACCAAGATATCACATTATTGTGATAACAGTCAAGTTCCACTGCCCATGTTACCTGGAGCTGTTTCTGAGATTTTCAACAAGGTTGCCAATTAGAAGCAATTGTGACATTTTGTTCATGTGTGTGATACAAGACCTGCTGACTAGGAGTTGCTGAAACCACCAGCTCATTTCACAATATTTAAACAGTAAATTACCATACCTAACATTTTTGTCAGCAAGCTGAAGAATTGATTGATTGGGTGTGTACCTCTTGCAGAGTGGTTATTGTCAGCCATAACTGTTACAGCGTAAAAGCTGCTTTTAATTTACAAAGGTGTCAAGATACTTGTAGGTAAAGTGTTCAGGTAACAATGTCTGTGCTCACGTTGAGTGATCAATTCATATTTTCTCAGACCTCCTGTGTAAAATGATTAATGCACATGCTGTGTGAAAAAAAGGCATGACAGGAAAGAAGTGGAGAAAAAAAATGGAGAAAAGTGCTGGCAGGAACCAAAGTGAGAATGAAAAACATTGAAAGCTGACTTGTACTCTGCATGAAAAGCATTTTTACCCTTTTTTGGACCTATGAAAATGCAAGAGGATGGCAACAATGCTACATGGTGAAGGGTTAGTGCCCATGGAATAGAAGGTGATCTAAGGGGAAGCAGATAAGAGTATCAAAGTACATGTCAGAGTAGAGCATTCCCCAAATCCCTTGATACTGAGCTCTCTCACTACTGATGGTGTATATTAAAATCAGCTAATATACTGCATAAATTATATTGCTGATGCAGCAAAGTAGAATCTACTGTTTGGACCCTTTTTTCTCAATAATTTGCTTTGTGGCACTTTGCCAGTGGCCTGATTGCTGACCGAAACCCACCGTCCCTAAGGACATTTTCATTATTGACAGCTTCTTCTCAGTACACCCCTGGATGAAAGTGACAAGCACAGAGATTCTTTTCTACTGTTTTGATGTTGTTGTTTTTTTTTTCTCTTCTCCTAGGTCAATGATTCTCTCTCAGTAAAGATCCCGCACTTCACCCTAGATTTTTCTCTCTTTTTCTTAGCCATGCTGCAATGAGAAGAACATTTAAGACCTATTTTTACCAAATTTATCCTCAAAATATGCTCATCTTTTGCCACACATTAGTAGGAATTGCTTAGTTTTGTAAATCTTCACATCTGAAAACATGCCACCTCTCGTTTCTTCTGTGTTTTGCTTATTTCATTTTAAGTTACACAACTTCCTCTACAATACACTGGCATCTTCCCCACAATTTTCCTGTTCGATTCTCACTTTTCAGCATTGGTTGGGCAGCTCAAATGATTGCCTACAGGGATTCACCACCGCCACAACATCCTTCTGAAGCAAACTGAGACCACAGCACTGCACTTGAAACACTAGAGGTAGCTAAAGCCTATGTTTGTTCATTGAGTTTTCTCAAGATGATAGATCTTACTGAATTTAAGTCATGGAAAGAAAATTCCTCCTGTTCTCAATATACCTAAAGTAGTATTAGGAGATAATTCTCTGAATTCTCCTGCTGTGACTGTTAACAAAAAACACAAGAAAGGATCCTGTTCAAGTGCATAAGAGGTATCTACAATAAATATGGGATATCGGATGCAGAAAATTGAAGATAAATGCAGGATCAAGGATTTCATCTTTAGGGTCTATTTTACACTTTGTCATACATGAAAGTTTCTGACCTAAGAATAGTTGGTTGCCTTGTTTTAAAATGCATGTTTTAAGAATACTGCTAGGGAAAAAAAAACAAGAAAAGAAAACAAAAAAGCGTATCTACATTTTAAAAAGTAATGTCATGTCAATTGAGTTTTCCGTAAGTCCATAGACACATGTGTATACATGACATTATGCCTCATGTCAGGCATATGATTCTTCTCTGGATGGCTTTTTGAATCCTATATTTTAGGCTTCTCATTGGGTTGAAGAGTAGCTTCTGTAAAAAAATGAGTTATTTAGTGGTGCTTTAAGTATGTCTCCTACTTGCATACATACAAGACTTTAGCTAATAAAGGGCAGTCAATCATTTTCTGTTAGTGTTCTGATTGGCAAAATCAGTCCAAGTTGACTGCCTGGCAAAGGGAGACTCTACTGAAGCACTAGCCATGGCTATGGTAATCAATTTTCACAGCCCTGTGAGAAACCTAACAGGAATAGTGTTGTTCTTTAGTATCCCAGCTTCTGGAGTCAAGTTATTATGAAGGAACTCATATTATTTTCTCTTGGGTAAAAAGACTGCTTAGCTGAAAAAATTGTAATGCAGCACATACCTACCATGCCCCTCAAAATGAAAAACAAATAGAGAGACGCCCAGATGGGTTATTTTTAGTAACTGCATGGTTTCATAGGCTTAATTTATAAGTAGTGAACACTTGGGACCGCCAATCTGTGAATAGTCTTTGGAGGAACTGCTTGGGCCCCTTTCCAACCTCTCTTCCTGACAGGAATTTCTATGAGGGGGGTAGGGAGTTTATAATGAACTCACCCTGACATCTGGGCTGGGGGAAGCAAACAGACTGCCTTTGTTCTCAGCAATTCCAGTGGTTTCCAGTACAGTCCAATGTCCCTCAAAATATTCTTGTTTCAGGAAAGGAAAGCAAAACCATGAGAAGTAATCCTGAATATGATAGCAAAAACTGCCCCCTGCTTCCAGGAGGATACACAAGCAGGGGAATGGCAGAGCCAGCTGGCTGGACAAGGACCCCACTGTGGTGGGCAGGATGTCTCATGTGATTACATCAGATTGGAAGGTTGCCCAGCTTGTGTGAGCACATCACATAGCTTCTGAGCAATAGGAGGTCTTATATTTAGAGAGGGGAAAAATAGACAAGACATGGTGCCTGATTCTCCTTCAAACTCAAGTCTGCTTGTGTACATGAACAGATTCCCACTGATTTCAATGGCTAAGATTGCTCCATTACAACCCCAGTAGCATAGCTGACTTTACAGTGCTAGAAGAATTGAAGTTTAGCCTAAGTAAAAAGCACATAGTTTTGTTCTATGTGAAACTGATGATTTAAAACAGCAGAGAAAAGAACAACTGTCTCAGCTCCCCTCTTCCTGCAAGGGCCTGTTAATAAACTGTAACCCTTTTCTGCTTGACTTAGTAAGTCATCACTGAACTTTTTCAACAAAATTTATTTTATAAATAAACTTCGTTACTATGGTTGGTCAGAGTTGAGTGCCTGGTCAGAGACTAAAGCAAAGTCCTTTTGATGGGTTAGTCATTCTTTGCATTTTAAACCTACGTAGCTGGATAAAGAATAGGTGAAAGCATTTTGGGCTGAGCCCAGCTCCTTCTGTTACAAGAGCAATGGAAAGCAGTGAAAGATTATTTACAGTGCAAATGAAAATCAATTTGAGCTTGTTCCTTGGCCAGTATGTGAAACAGACCCTGCTTTGTAATACTGCTGATCCCTGTGTAGTCATAAAACAGAGATTCACTTACTTCTCATCTCCAACAATTAACTGTTACAGATGTCAGGCAATTATGCTGAATGAGTGTGCTGCCTTCATTAGTCGTCTTCTTTTGTCTGAGTTGCCAATTTTGAAAGCTGCCCAGCTATCGAAACTCCACTTAAAGCACCTAAGATCAGAAACAAGCCCAGGGCAGCAACATAGATACTAGAATAAATAAAGCATTTGTTGACTCATGACCCATCTTGATCAGAAGCCCTCAAGAATGTTTTATGCTAAAATAAATAAATAGATCTCTGAAGTTAACTGATGGCTTCATGCAGAGCAGGCCCAACACTTAGTGTAACATTTTTGCCTCAACAGCAAAAATGCAGGCAGAGAGCTGCCCTGCAGCTCTGCTGTTTCAGACAGAGGAGAATTCAAGCAGAGCTGTGCCTCCTCCCTACCACCTGCTCTCTCCACCTTCTCTGAAGAAGACATGTCAGCACAAGGCAGAAAGCACAGCCTTAGGCTTCTTTGAATTATACAGATGGCTAAACAGTCCCCAGCTGGCCCAGGATTAGAGGGATGGACTTAAGTTGCTTAAAGCCACCTTTCTCACTGCTTAACAAATGTTTTTCAGTTGTGCAGAGAGCAAAATAGATACGGTAGAAAATCTCTCCTTAAACACAGCTTTGGAGGGATTCTTTCCCTGACTGCTTATGTCATGATGTACCTTCTGTGACCTGGCTGACAAGGAAATCTGGTAGTACTCTACATGTCAATATCTTCTCTTGCTAAGGCTTCAGCTACACTTCATGCTGCACTGCAACTAAAGAGGCTGAGCCAAATATTCACAGTAGTGATTTTAAATTAACAAGAGTTAGGATTGTGGTTGCTTTAGGGCACAGTTCATAGCCAAGCATAGGCTATATACATCTGAAGCAAACAATGACAAGCCATTATCATCAGATGTAGCTACAACAAAGTGCTCTTGTTTATCTTGAAGTTCCCCACACTCATATATTTTACATATTGAAGACCTGATATGAACACTACATTTCAGTGATGAAGTACCAGTTTCTTGGAGAAAAGAACTCACATTTCTGGACACTGATTTCTGAACTATGGTCTAAAATGTCTCACCTGGAGTTCTTCAGGGGTGTACCAGCTGCAAAGCTTTTCCGATGGTGGCTGTAAGGTGCAATGATTTTAGCAGTTCATAGTAGTCTCACACACTTTGATACTGGTAAACATGTGAACTCAATTTTTTAGACTTTACTGAATTACTGATGAAGTAATTTTGAGAGATCGTTGTGTTGTATTATGTTGCATGAAGTGGAAAGAGAAAATGCAATACAGAGCCATGATCATGGTTTAAAATTATAAATTCTGAAACTGCTACTCAGAGTCCAGCAGAATTTATTTCTAAGTGAGTGAGCATTTATCTCATGGTTTTCAAGATGGCCTAGCCTTTTTAATCTTACTGCTCTATGATCACTGTCCTTAGATGTCACTGCCTTCCCTGATGTACAGGCTTGGGACAATATACTTTTTGTTTGGTCTGATTCCTCTTTCACCTTGGATCTTTCTTTCACTGTACACAGATCTCCACAATATCTGAAAAAATATCTCATTTACATTAGCACAACATCACTGATCAATAAGAACTGGCCCTAAAGTGATTTTTTACCATTTGCTTTCGATGCTGTTTGCCATGGTCTCTGTCATGTCTTTGTGCCATGTCTGCACAAAGACACTGGGGCTGCTCAGATTCTGGAAAATGCATCCATGCAGGGGACCTTGGTGAAAAGGGGCAATTCCATCTATCACAGACTCATTACCAAGCGTGAAGAATAAGAATCTGAAATCAGTCTAGAGTGCATTGGGCAGTGCCCTCTGCCTCCCGGGGAGTCTGAGCTGGGAGATTTCAGAGAGCAGGTAGATTCCTGGGTAGTATCTGGGAGTGTGTTTTTTGTAATGACAATTGTGGAAAAAAATGTGGAAAGCATGAGGACAGCAATCAGACCACTACACCTGAGTCGGTCAAAATCAGAAACCAAGTAGTAATACATGGGAACACACAATTCTTGAATTGCTGCAAACTGCTCCAATTTGTGGATCTGTGTTTCTCCAACTCACCCTAAAAGGCTGACATATATGGCCAACCTCATCATGCCAGTAGGAGTGTCTCCATATACCTCTATTCTCTGGAATGTGATGCATCTTGCAAACTCATACTTGAACTGGATGGTAGCAATTTTCAGAATGCAGAGGCTGGCACTGATGATTCTACTCCAAAGAGGTTTTAATTAAAAGGGAAATGACCTTAGTCCATCTCCCTGGCAACTCCCAGAAAACAGATCAGCACAAGTCATGCTTCTAATCTCAATTTTTGCATTAGGGATTAAAGAACTAAACATGGTGAAGGAAAAGTAGTATCCCACCTGTGTTATAACTGCAAAAGTCCATGACTCCACGGTATCCATAAATATCATGTGCTATAAATGCATTGAATTGTGCTTGTTTGGGGATCCCTTGACTTGAAGGGGAACTTCCTCTAACTAGAAATGGGATGGATTGGTTTCTCACAACACAGCAGAATGTCAGTCTGCAAAGTATGATCATCCTCAGTTGACCAACTCACCATCCCAAGGAGCACATGTATACATCCTGTCATCTCCAATCACCTGCCTTCTCCACATTGTAAATTCTTATCTGCTAGGCACAGTTGCAGCTCCCACTAATCTTTTAAAACCAGAAAGCCATCTACCTTAGGAATTATCCCTGCAAAGTTGCAGGATTAACATTCCTATGCATGAACATAAGTAGCAAACAAAATAAATGAACTAAAGTGGACAAAATGCACTCTGAAATATGGGACATTAGTCCCTTGATGAATGCTGGTTTGAACACAAATTGTCACACTAATTTGGGAAGAGTATAACTGGGGGTCACGCAAAACCTTGGTTAACTTTGCTCTGCCAAAGATGGCAGAAGTACTTAGATCCTGTACTAAAGATCATTGAGCCACAGTCTCATTGTCAGTTCTTCTTTGGAAATATGGAAGTCCTTGAAAAGGAAATTAAACAGAACACAGATGTCTTCATGTTGCAAGCAAAAAAAAAAGTTTGAACAGTCTGATGTTTTTAAAAATAATGACTGACTGTGAGTTCGCATATGCAGCAGAACTACAGACAAACCTTCACATAAACACATCTTCACATGCTCATCATTGCTAGCAGAGATATCTTAAAGATACTGTCCTGAAAGTTCTGCAGTATTTATAGTGTATCTGACATCTGGACTTGTGCCAGTGGTGCTCACCTGGTGTATGAATAATACAATTTCCAAGACTAAAGAAAATGTAAAAACTGTTCCTCTCTTAATAAATAGGCACTTAAAATTTCTAAGTTCATGGCAAATTGTTTTTCAGTGTTCCTTATATGTAATTAAATTAACCAAATTGTTGAGTGTATCATGTGCTAGGGCAGTATACCTAGACAGAGCATTTTAGCAAGTTGATTAGATGTATGATAGGAAAGTGTTACATGCATTTGTTTTGCAGGAATACTTTATTCAAAACTATGTAAGAGCTGAATAGGTAGATTTTAATCTGGCATTTCAAATTCACTCTACTTGGAGGGCAAAATGATGATATTTTCCTATAGATGAAAAAGAAATTCACATGAAAAAGAGTATTAAAAGTTAAGAACTTAAGTAAGTCAGTGATATTCAATGAGTAGCTATGGACAAAGCCTTCAAGGCCTGTTTGGTACCAGACCAAATAAAATATCCAGACCCTACAACTCCTGCTTCCTGGTAGTTCTCTTAATTTCACAGCAGTCTCTCCCACTCCTTCCTATACCATCTTGCCTTTCTCATTCCCCTTGTACTTAAGTAGAGCAAACAGCAGCAAAGACCTTGAGCAAGAGGTTGCTGCCAAAATGTGGCACAGGCACAGTCAAAGGAGGCTCTGTAAGGTCCTTAAGAAGATCGTAGAGAACTGTGCTGACAAAATCCTCTCGAGATTTCCATAGGTCCTCTCAACACAGTTTAGGCACTCATAAATGCTTTTATGTAATTTTAACTTGTGTGGGTAAAAATAGCCACTCTTTGGGCCAGACAGGGAATCTGTTGAGAACTGGTATTTGAGAACAGGTCTGCCTTATGGTAGCATGCCTCAAGTAGGAATTCTTTATCTGGACAGGTAAAATTGAGGGGTAAAAAACTGCTCATTTTGAGTCAGTTTTTATCAGAAGCTGAGAAACAGAAAAATGAGTTTGTGTGTCCTCATTACTGATGTTTTCTATGCAATTCAAAGCAGTTCAGGCCTCCAAAAAATCCTTTGAAAGAGTTTTTATAAAGCCTCTGTGGTCTTTACAGAACAGATGAGAAAACACTATAATAAAATTGGATTACCATGAATACCCAGTCTCAGGTTAGGTGACCTGTTTCCATGTGTCCTCTCCAATACCTGTACCCCAAGAGACTATGAAGTAACTTGTCGAAATTCAGGCCTGTGCACCGAAACAATCTTTACCTTGCAAAAGAATACATGCAACTTCCACTATGTATTTTCATGCATGCCAGGGCAAGTTGGGGAGGTTGTAATTTGCCCTAATAGGCACTCCTTGAAACTGCTACATGCTTTGTCTTCAGCCAAGGAGCATTCATAAAATGTGGCATTCTTTTCTTCTCCTGGAAAACATAACAGAATGTCAGACAACATATTCTCCATCTGAGCCTCCTAATAGCAGTAATATGTTGGTTTGACATCATAAGAAGAGTGAACAGAGATGGATCTCTGTCAAAGAGATAACCATAATCCCACCACGAGGAGTGCAGCTGCAAGTCGGCACAGTGCCCGCGGTGCAGAGCAGAGTGGAGCAGGGTGAGCACACTGCTCAGGGTGGACACTGGAGGCTGGAATGCTGCATGGAGCTTTAAAGTGAGAGGAAGGGGCTGACAGAAAATTTTTTGGGAGGCTTTTTTTTGTCTTTTTTTTTGTTGTTTGGTTTGGGAGGGTTGTGGGGGGTTGTGGGGGCTTGGAAGGCTTTTGTTTGTTTGCTTAGTTGTTGTTGCTGTTTGACCTTCTCCTAGGCAACTGGGCAACACAGAGAAAGATGCAAATTTGGGATTGTGTGTGAAGGGTGAGAAAGGAGCAGATAAAGAACGAGCTTCTGCCACAGGTAACAAAGGTGTTGGCACCCTGGGGAATATGAGAGAAAAAATGTAAACAAAAGGCACAGTTGTGCAAAGCCTTGAAACCTAAAACAAGCATGTAGCTCATCTTTGATGCCCCAGGTAAGTGAAAACTACTTCAAGTTCTTAGTGCAATAATGCCTTACTCACGTTATACATGCTGGTCCTGTCTTACAGTCATACCTAGACAGACACTGTACCTTTCTGCTTTTGGAAAGCCCATGGATGTATATGGAGTAAGCTGTATAGGGAGCATCTGTATATGCAAATGACTGCTCACTCACAAAACCCCTGTTGCAGAACTGTGCTCATTATTAACTAAGCAATCATTGGTGGGCTCATGAGCTAGAAGGACAAAGATTTTTCACATTGTGTTATATCACAAAAGGAGCATATTTCTCCCAAATTACTTTCTATAATAACTTTTGCTATAGTTCTTAGCAAAAGAATGCTTTTGAAAAATATACCAACAAAGCTACAAGCTCATTAAATATTACCTTTAAGCAATTTACTGTCCTGCATGAAAACTGCTTTCTTGTCCTTGGCTTCATTAATGATGAGTTCTTCAAACAGCCAGTGCAATGATTATTCAGTTTTGTCTACTTAACTGTAGTTAGAGCTTGAAAAACAGTAATCCCTTTCATTCTCATGTTTTTAACTGAAATTTTATCTCTCAGGAACAGCTGAAAATAACCTTCAGAAAATGTCACGAAGAATTAGCCTCTTCCTAATTTCATCACTGGATCCCACACCTATTTTGTCAGTAATACTACCTACTCAAGTTAAAAAGTCTTTATTTACTTCAAGTCTGGCTTATTTCAAGGCACTTAGGTAAGTCAAGTGGCACAACTGCCATTTTGAAAAAAAAATTAATTTTATTTCAGTAGAAAAAATTGTAGATATAACAAAAAAACCGTCTAAGCTAGGTAATTAGTTACAAAACTCAACAGACCTATTGTACATTGACAAAAGGGATAAAGACATGTTTCAAGAATAAAAAGATGAATTAAAAAAACGTATGTTATAGTCTTCCGTAAAATTATTTTAGAAGTCATATTTCTCTTAGAGCCATAAATAAGCAAGAGTAGTCATAATCATCTATTTATTTTATTATGGTTCTCTAAGGCAGAAGAGAATTTCCAATTCTTCGTAAACTGAAACTTCATGTACATTTAAGTATGAATTCACTATGTTTAATCCTTCATTTGTGAACAAAATTAAAGTGGAATAAACTTTCATTTTCTGTGCTCTCCACTTGTAGCTGTAGGCCTGAAGCACAGGCCAGTGGAAAATTTCTTTTAATCTTCCAAAAGCACAGCAAAGAAAAAATTCTAGACTTCTAGAGATTGTTCTGACAATTCTCTTAATAACTTAGGTTTTGAAAAAAATATGGTCTGTAGTGCTGATTTGTGGGAAATATTTTGTAACTCTATTTCTGGTAAATAAGAATTAGTAATATAACCATTTATAGTACATACTGTTGCAGGAGACTACTTACTGTCTTTTTAGGAGTATGCAAAAAGATAGTTAGGTCAATTAAGCACTTTTATGTGATGTCAGATATTTATAAACCAGGTAATCAGAAACACTACCTCTTTTTATATGACAAACAGAAACCTTTTAAACAAGAGAGTTATATGTAGCTATTTTCCTTCAGTATCTGGACAGGCTTATATATTTTACAGGGGCAATACCTGAGTCTGTGAAGATCCACTTTTAAAAAATCCAAGCCAACAACTGCCAATATTTGCAATTCAGTTACTACCACCAAATCTGGACATAGCATTGAGAATTTAGCAAGTTAATTTTTTTTCTTACCTGAAACTTGAAGAGATACCAATTTGCATAGTTTCATAGCATTTAGAAAACTAAATGCAAGAATTTTAAAATGTCACAGATGAACTGGATTTGCTTAATCAATATTTAGCAATGTCTGAAAATTAATTGGGATAATGGTTGGGATTTGTGTGTCAGTTTTAAAACTATCAGTCCTAGCACTTTCCATCAGGAATTATGAAGGCTTTGACATTTTGTCTTCCAAATAAAGGCATCATTGCTTCATAATAATCAATAGCAATCTTGGGAGGAAGATTGACACAGGTATTTAATTTATGTATCAATATTAAATTTTGTTATATTTTTTGCCAGAATGGTGTGTTAATTGTGCATGTTACTTCTAATAAAAAAGATTTGTAATACAAAAGAATCTTATCTTTTTATCTTCCTATGAACCTTTCAAGGTTTCTGACTTACAAATTCAGAATGACAAATTTTGCAAATTTATAAAATTACCATTTTCATTCTGATTTTTCAAACATTTTGTTTCTGTTCCAGCATGGAGCAGGAACATTGGGAAACCTTGAAAGCAGCCACAAATTTATATTTGCATCTAATGGAGAGACATCTTGTCAGTGAACAACTTTCTGGAAGCTGCTTTTTTAGAGCCTTTAGTTCTTACTTTTTATAGGCTACATAAGACATTTATTCAGCAAGGTCCTCAAGGATCAAAAATTGCATTTTTTTATATCTATAGCTAGGCAATGTGATATTTTGAACTACTACAACTATGAGTCTCTGGTAGAGAAGTTGATTAAGATCTAAGGAGGGTTTAGTTTATTAAGAGAGAGAGAGAAACATTAAGCATTCTCAAACTTTTGGAATAAAACCTTTGAGAGCTCAGTGATTGAGAACACTTCTGCAAGCTCTATGCTAACTTCAGGGTTATCAAAAGTACAAAGATGTTATTTCTAAAAGATTTGAGGAAAAATTCAGTGGGCAGATCATATACTTGCTGTTCCACCAGGAAACTTAGACCCAGTAAATGAGCGTTGGGAAAGACACAGCAAATAAACCACATACTAGTTGTGTGAAAATTGGTAAAACAATAATAACCTGAAGACATATGACTCCAAGGGTGATAAAGAGGTGTAGGAAGAACAAAAGACAGGCATCAATTACAGTCTTGTACAATTAAATTCTACTTCAACAAGAGACAAAAGATAAAAAAAAAATCCAACCCCTGAGGAGCACAAAGTAGGTCATCAGCTCAATTACATGTGTGAACTGAGAAGCGGATGGGAGTTGCCACAAGTAAAGGTTAAGCAGTTCTGATGGTGACTCAAAGGATGGGAACTGTAACCTAGACAGACAAACGGATGGGATGAGGCTTCTCTGATTGTTGTGATAAGGATATTCTAAAACCTCCAGGAAAATCAACCTAATTGTAGTCCATAGAACAACACAAACCAGCGCAATGCTATGAAAACAGCTCAGTTCAGAGACATGGAAATGAAAAAATAAGATTGAATTAATACAGGTAAACTAAGTTCAGTAGCATGCAGAGTGTAATATGTGGGAAGAGACTGCTGTTTCTAGATATAAACCTGTGGACATACAGGTAAGTTAGGAAAGAGATTTCACAGAACTTCTGAATTTCCTTTGTGACAAGCATTAAATTAACTATATTTCTGCTAAAAGGAAAGTCTCATGGTTCCCAAATCATTGGATATTTCTGGAGATTATAAGACAAAATTCAGCTGAAAAAATGGCAGTGAAGGAATGTAGTCTTTTGAACAAAATAACCTGAGGTTGAGCAGAGGATCAAGGCCTCAGAAAGACAAAATTAATGCGTTTTGCCTGAAATTCAGAATTACAGTGAGACATGGACAGTTACCAGCACAACGGCAAACAGGAATTAAAAACATCATAATCAAACTAGTAGGCTATTATGCATGGCAGTTGGGTTTCCGTTGCATGTTAGCCAAAATTCAGTTTCTTCTAAATGTTGAATCAACATAAAAAATTACATTCGTGGTTATTCAGGAAGTCTCATTTTGCTTTTTAAAACCATTGCGAAGCATCAAATGCAGTGGAATTACAGCATCTTAGAGTTGTTGAGATAGACTTACTGCAGTCTTACGAGTTACTTTGATGATCCCAAAACACTGGAGACAGTTACCTGGTCTTACAATATCTGCTTTTGTAATGGGCAGTCCTGGTTCAACACAAACCAGCAGGAAAAAATCAGACCAAGGTCTGTGGGAAAGGATCCCACACTTCTATATTTTGCCTTTGACCCTTTTTACTCTTGACATCCTCTCTGAAATTATACCTTCTGCTTATCATTATTAATTGGTGCTCAGTTCTGCAGGCACATTTGAATTAAATTTCTTTGACCAGCAGATAGTTTCAAGGCTAACCCTGCCATCGTCTTTTGGGAAGTGTTTCTCTGCACAGGAAGAGTTAAAATTTACATCCACTGCACTCACTGTAAAAGTTGGACCATACACAATTACTATGTGCCTCTTTATAGAAGAGATCTGACTTGGACTTTGTGTTTCACGGATACATTTACAAATTGTTTTCTGAGCTCCAATTTGAATATTTTTTGCAAAAAGGAGGGGGTTGGGGGGGGGGGAGTGTTATTTGCAGTGTTTCGTTTTAGAAAAGATCTTTGAAATACAAAAATACAATTTTAATTTCTATTAGTGTGTTGGTTATATATAATGTATGTTAAGCCATGGCATAGTACAGATGTCAAGCAGTATGTTTTATTATTCAATTGATTCTATTTATTTTATAGTACTTTTACTTTAGAAAGAACATGTTTACTTAATACTAAACCAGCTTTGGTTATTTTACTAAATGAGATTGTTTGTTTGTGTTGTAACTAAACACTTCTGTATGTTGTAATTTAATGGGAAATAACAGGCAAATGGCTTGTCATATTACCATACATTATCACTGTGTAAGCACAGGAGAAAAATAAAATTAAGGTAAAATACATTTTGCAACAGAGCATCATATAAACAGTGATTTAATATTTTGTCCAAAGCAAAAGAATAGAATGTATACATTTCATTAAAGTAATTGTGAATGCCCTCTGAAAAAAGCTTATCTTTTCAATTTTTTTTTTGGTTTGGCAGAAAATTTTCATTAAAATTTTCCAACTAGTTCCAGTTGCTGACCTTCATAGCTTTTCAGCATTACAGTTTTCCAGACCAAGTATAAAACTGAAAGATTTGTGTCTTTTTAAAGGAAGATTAATTTAATGTGACTAATGCTGTATTTTAATGACATTATTGCTTATTGTGAAACAGATTTTTGTGATTGCAGTCAAACTCATGGGTTCGTGCATGGGAGCTTTTTAAGCACATGTAATTTTTTTTTTTTTAAACAGAGATACTTTTTTAATAGAGGGAAAAGCTTGAATACAATGCAAGTATGAAAACTTTTGGGAACAATGTTTATGTCAGTGAAAATATAGGTTAAATTTTCTAATTAAATTTCTAATTTAATTTTATTTAAATTTTATTTTAAATAATCACTTGTTTGGTAACCCATAGTAAAAAAAATAATTCAAAATGAAAACCTCATTGAAACTGAAAGGAACTTTTTGTTGGCCTGCAATGTGGGTTTACAATTTCCCCTAGGTCTCTGGGACTTTGGGTGAAAGAAATAAACCCCCCAGGCCAGCAGTGCCAAGAGCACCCTTAATTATGCTGAATGGCCCCATGTCCAGTTCCAATGCCTGAGGAAAAGAATTCCCACTGTAAACTGAGGGAAAGCTTTCAGCAGAAATTCAGAAGACTTGAGAAAGACTCTGAACTGCAATAAGGGGATTTCCAGAAGTTATTATGCCAGGATGTCATGGTTTAACCCCAGACAGCTACCAAGCACCATGCAGCAGCTCACCCACTCTCCCACCAACAGGATGGAGGAGAGAATTGAAACATCCTCATGGATTGAGATAAAGACAGTTTAATAGAGAAAGCAAAAGCCACACATGCAAGCAAAGCAAAGCATGGAATTCTTTCACTACTTCCCACGGGCAAGCAGGTTTTCAGCCATCCCCAGGAGAGCAGAGCTCCATCATGCATAATGGTGCCACCACTCCAAACATCCTCCTCTTCCTTTTTCTTCTCCCCAATTTATATACTGAGCATGATGTCATATGGTCTGGAATGTCCCTTTGGTTAGTTTGGGTCACCTGTCCCAGGTGTGTCTCCTCACAGTTTCCCATGCCCCCCCAGCTTTTTCACCAGCGTGGCTGTACAGAAAGCAGAAAAGGCCTTGGCTCTGTGTAAACTCTGCTCAGCAATAACAAAACCATCTCTATATTATCAACCCTGTGCTCAGCACAAATCCAAAACATATCCCCACACTAGCCCCTGTGAAGAAAATTAACTCCACCCTAGCCAAAACCAGCACACCGGGAAAGCATTTGCTCCATCTTTTTATGGAAATGGTGGTGAAAAAGCTGCTATTGCATTGTAGTGAAAATCTAAGCCTCACAGCTGGTGTTGGAGGGCATGGAGATGTGCTGTGCAGCAGAGTATGAACCACTCCTGCAAGTGGTCCATACTGTCTGGTCCAATGCTCCTGTACATGGCAGGCACTGCACTGAGGCTTCAGTTCTGTCACCCTGAGATTTTTTTGAACCACAGTGGTGTTCCTGAGAGCATGACTGTGTTCAGACGGACAGTTAGCTGGGAATTTGGATATGGCAGTTTTTAGCAGTGAGGTTTCTTTTGAAAGAAGAAGAAAATAGCCTTACTTTTCCTTTCCTCTCCTCCCTCCACCATCCAATAATGCTTTCTCAAAATTGATAGTAGATTCAATTAGTTCAAGTTACAGAAATGGCATCTACTCAGGTCTGTTCAATCTTGTAATTTTATGGATAAATCTTCAATTGGAATAAAATGACAGAATTTGTTTCAACTTCTTAAGCTCCCAAAGAACACTCATATCCTGAAGTTTGAGAGCTGACATACGGAGAAGGAACTTGAATGAAGTTTTACAATAAAAAGTGAAATATAATGACTGTTTTTGTAGAACTTTGTAGGAATAGGTACTCTTTTTGGAAGAATTTGTAACGGGAAAATGCCTCTCTCAAGAGGATTAGATAGGGTTATTTTCCCTTTCCCTTCTTCATTCCAGAGAAAGTTGCAGAGAGGATTGTGAGCGAGCACTCTCTCTCTCTGTTGTGCAGGAGAGATAAAGTTCACCGACATATACAAAGCCTCCTCAGCCTCAGAGGGTGGGGAAGGACAGAACAAAGACAAAAAGCCCTGGAAGACCACGGGAACTGCCCTTGCCTGAGGCCTGGTGCTGTCTGAAAGCACTGTGAAGTTTTGTAAGTTTCCAGCATCCTCACTTCCAGAATAAACCTTTTTGAATCCTTTCCACTGCTTTGGCATTTTGGGGTGGAATACCTGCATATATTTTGCTTTACAAACTTGAATTTTTAAAACTGTTTCCCTGGAATAGTTGAGTATTTCTAAAGGCATACTCCTGAGAAAAGTCCCCAGTCAGTTCCATTTTAAAGGTCTGTGAAGATCAAGAAAAATTGATTCGGTTGCCAACAATGCAAGAGTAGAAAGGTAACAGTGAAAAGCCCGAAGTTAGTAGAGCTCAATGGAAATAAAAAGATCTCACTCAAATTTCTCTTAGTTGTTCTACATTATTTACACTCCTTCAAGCTGCTCAAAAAACTCCAGACCATGGCTGCACCAGGGACTACAGAGGCTAATGGAAAAAGTGCCTGTTCTAGTACATAGAAGAGGGTGAGATCTTTCCCATGAGGTCCTTTACAATATGCTTGAGACAACAATTATAATACTAATACACATCATTCTTTCAGGTTCTGTTTTTAGGAAAGAAAAGAGTACATGTGTGTATATGTATATATATATTTATATATATACACACACACATATATGTATGGATACACATGTGCATATACATTATGTGAGTGTATATGTATATAGAATATGTGAGAGTCACTACAAAGGAAGCACTGAAGGTTTGTGGATCACTAGCTCTTTGACTGGTGCCCAGAAATCCAAGCCAGAAAGCTTAGTTTGGTACCAGGGCTTCATGTGCTGGCATGTGGCTATGTACTGTCTGCTCTTGATCTCTGGGGGTTAGTCAGTACTCCTTGGGCAATATCACAGATCTCTCCTTCAAACTCCTCCTATGCTGAAGCCAAGGAGTAGAGCTCATGCAGCCAATAATAGTAGCAAACCTCAGCAAGTATCTGCCACAGGCAGGAACTCTGGAAACACAATATAGCTTTTCTTTCTCAAAGGTCCAGACTAGCCCTATTCATGTCCTTAATTATTCAGGTTAACTGTAGAAGAAATAGAAGTTTTGCCTATTCCTTGGTCAAGGATGAATGAAAATGCCCATGTATGAGGGTTAGGTAAAAATTACTGTAGAACGTTAATATTTACCATTTTGTAACTTATTAAAAGTACTTCAATCAATAATCCACACTTTTTACTTTAGGAAAAGTGTTAGAAGTCTAGCAAGCACATGTAAAAATGTTTCCTCATTTAATTTTTTTGAGAGATATTAGGTTAAAAATACCTCTTGAGCAGCCTTGTGGACAGAAACTTTTTGATGGTGTAAAGTGCTATACTTCTGCTTAAATAAAGTGGTGAAAACAATTAAAAATACGCAAAACTGTAGAATCATTAAGGTTGGAAAATACCTCTAAGGTCTTTGAGTCCTACTTTTAACCTAACTCTGCGAAGTCCACCAGCAATCCATGTGGCTCAGCACCAGAGCCATGCATTTTTTAACACTTCCAGGGATGGTGATTCCACCACTTCCCTGAGCAACTTGTTCCAGTGCCTGAACATCCTTTGAACTTAAACACCTTGAAATTGACAGTGAAAGATAGTAAATTAGTTAAAACTGGCCAAAGCCGAGCCTGCCATTATTCCAGTTTCTTCACATGTTCTGTCAGTGCTCTTCTTTCACAACAGCTTTACTCTTCCAGTATTGCCTTACCTTCAGTGATGACTGCTGATTTTGCCTATCTATGTAGTCCACCTACAAGACTTTGAAAGTATCTAACTCGTCTCCCCAAGGAGAAGTGGGTAAAATTGGTTCCTGGGAGAAGGGTCACTTCACCATCTATTGTCCAACAGTTTCTCATTTCATAAGGGAGCTGTTGTTTATCTGACAGATTTAAAAGTGCTGTTGGATTTTTATTTGCAGCTATTAATCATCTTCAGTCTCTGCTAGATTTTACTGAAATATTCTGGTTGAATCACTGATATGTTGAGAAATGGATACACTGAAGACGTGGCGTGCTGGAAAAATTTCACCAGAGACTCCCAAGTCAGATTTCTTTTGAAAACTATAATGTAGGTTCAAATTTTCTGTAACAAGATACAAGGGATAATTTTTTAAAAACAGAAAGGAATGCACAGTTATGGAAATTCAGAGAGAATTTTTGTATTTTAGGCCATTGTTGTTTTGTTTATACAGAAAATATTTTACTTCAAAGGCAGTTGTCAGGTATCTTAGGTCTTATATTTAATGACATCTTGTCACTGCTTCAGCAGGAAACTTTTTGTATCACTGCTATTAATCCAAGAAAAACAGGTTTTCTTTGAATTTGAGCATTCTGCTTCATCTTTTGCATTCCAAACATTTCAACTCAGGAATCAGTAAATGAAATTTACTAGAAACAAAAGCTGAGATTGTTAAAACTTGAGTGTAATTGGTAGAAGTTATGTGACTTGGCCCCATCTGCCACTAAAATTCCCCTATTAGTCTATTGCCTGGTATTAAAATTGGGTAGAATGAAAAAGTAGAAAACAGAAGCTGAAGATATTGAAAAACTGACCTTTTTATTTTCCTATGGCAGTGATAAAAGGCCTCCATTATTTATTACCATTAGCAAATCTAAACTATGCAGCAGCTTGCACGAATAGTCGCTAAGTGGTTGCTGGAGATGCCAACAGCTGCTTTATGGATATCTCAGTGCAAAAGATTAAGCTGGTGGTTAACATGGCAAAGGCAGGTGGTGCTGCAGGTATGTATCTGCACAAACTCAAATTTAGTTTCTTCACATCAGAGATTATAGTCCTGTAGGACATATGTTGGCTGGAGGTTAGCAAGGGTACTTTGTATTTCTTTTTCTCAGTATTAGCTGGACATCGGTTTAACTTCAGGAGATCATTTTAGTTCACTTTTGAGAGGGCAGAATAATTCAAACAAACTTTTGTGCTTTTCTTTATAAACCATTGTTAGTCATAAACTTTCAAATGCAGATGCTTGCAGATCTGAAGCAATCTCCATAGCTGGTTCCTGAGCTATAGACCTGTAAGGCTATTCTCTCATAAGAACACACTCCTGAAAAGTATATTTAGAAGGAACTTCTGTACAGATCACCCTGCAAATGTGACATGAATTTTTAAGGGGAACAGAAGAGTGGGTAAAAACGTACTCGTGGAGAATGGGGACAATAATATGCAGGAATCATACACTGAGATAAGCTGAATGAAGACAGGGAACCACATGCTAGGATAATGAAGGACTTTGAAAGGTAGAAACATTCACCAAGTGGCCATAATAAAGTGGGGCAAGATGTAAGGCCCTTTTTTATTTGTTTTTGTTAGCTGCTCCCTTACCCCTCCTTTCCAAAAATCAGCCCTCTATATGCAGTGCCAGCAAGGAGGCTTGAAACTGGGACAATAACTTCAAAAAATATCACAGCAACTTGAAATTTCTGAGAATCACAAGGGCAGGGATTCCTACTGCTTTTGCAACAGTGAGCCTGCCTATGTATCTTAAGCAAGACACTAGAAGAAGACTGTCACAAGCAGGATATGAGGCTCACAACATGCTTGACTGCATCATCACTCCTGTAACACTCCTGTTAGTGTCCTGACTATCTGTGTGCTTGATATGATTCTGTGGAGAAGAGAAGGGAGGTAAAACAGACAGAATAGTCTTCAATTCTTTCTTTGGAAGCTTCTCTGCTTTGCAAAAAAAAATAAGGTTGCTTGGGTCAGTGAGGTGTCTGGTGATAGAGGATTCTATAACTCTTTTTGTACTTTAAATAAAACAGACATTGAACAAAATACTTGAGCAGTACTTAGACCTTGGACTGCAATTTGAGATTCCCTCTTCCCAGGTGAATTCTGGGAACCATAAAACTGGGGTCTTGTCCACTCCAGGCTGTGGATCCTGAGTTGCCTCTCTACCACTGTCTTCAGTGTTTCTTTTGCTCTAATTATCAGTGGCTCAAAGCTCTGATTCCTCCTGGCAGGCTCCTAGTAATTTTTGGACCCAATTCTAAGATGTCTAATTCAGTCGCTGCAGTATGGCAAACAGTCTTAAGATAGACTGCTATACTTCTACTCATGGGGCTCAGGTGCCTGCCTATAACCAGTCCTCAGAATCCAGCCCTGTGACTATAAGGGGACACTGTTGGAAACTGGATGAACTGCCTGCACCTGGGGGCAGAAAGCCCCCATGCTTTGCCCGTACACCAAGAAAAATTAATATTCATTTGATTATTAAAATATGATGACTTCTCAAGACAAATATACAGTACATGTTGTTAGGCCAAAGGCAGTTCTGATCCCAAGGTATTATTAAAGTTTCAACATTTTGGCCCCTACCAATTTGTTTCATGAGATTCTTAGAACTATTACTCAGACAGTCCATGTTAACTGGCAGATGCCCAATGACAATATATAAAGTACATATTTTACCACAGCTTCTTAACTAGGTAACTGATGGATTAAAAGAGCTAGTATGAAATGAATGCCAGCTTGTTCTTAACATCCCCTTCTAGGCTTGTGCCTATTATTGGTGCAAAAGAACAAACCTGTGACCCTTTTAGTATTCCTGATATCTTTGGTAAGTATTGTCACTGTTATTGTTTTTTTCCTTTGGTAGCTCCTAAACCTTAAGAAAGTCAGAAACAATTATGCAGTCTTAGTTTAAAAAATGGGGATGGATTACTGGAGATCCAACTTTTGAATCAGTTGACTTCTGCGTACTGTTTCTATTATGTAAAGAGGAAAAAAAACACCACCTGCTTCATACTGCCCAGCTGCAACAAGAAAAGCTTTTCCACTGGCATAAGTAGAGAAAGCACAGTCCCTTCAAGATCAGTGGTAAATTTCTCACTTACTTCTTCCTATAATATGTAGCATATTTTTTTTGTATCAGTGCTTCCCTGAAAACTGTCTCTTCAAAGTGACTAAGAAATACATTTGTGAGTGTTTTGATTTGCATTAAACACAGGACACTTTTACCACTCCTTTCCTTTGGAACATTTCCATTAATGTATCACCTGCCCAGGGCTGTATGCAGGAGATTGACAAGCCTTTTTGTTTGCCATCTGCATAGTGGTAAATATCAGCCCTGAGTTTTAAAAAATCATTTTTAATGCTTTATTGAGGTGTAAATTAAGCTAAGTCTCAAACTTGGGATTCCAAGTGAGTATTACTAGAGCTTGAAAAAAAATGTGTTAAGAAGAAAAGTAACAAAGTCATATAACCTGTTTGCCTGTATTTGCTGAAAAGGAAAGAAATAAAGCACAATTTTCTGATCTGTACTGTTGGTTCCAGCAAAAGGCAAAGGCTCTGAACCTTCCACTATGTGTAGTACATTTGAATGTGTGCAATACATTGTGTCAGAACAGGATGGTCAACTCCAAGTACTGAAAAATAGTGAGTCAACCTCTTTCTTAATAATCCATAGGATTATTAAGGAATAAACAAATGATTATTTGTCTTTTTTTTTTTTTTAGTTAACCTTTTGAATGTCATATTTTATGCTTCATGTCTTTAGCTTCAAGGACAAGACCTACTTGTTTTTAAAGTTTGAGCAATGAGGTGTAAGAAAGAAGCAACATGTATCACAAAAAATTTATCAAACAGTTGCCACTGCTTCTGAACTCTCCACAGCTCTTACTGGTTTGATGCACTTGAATCCAGCATCTTATATCATACATACAAAAAGATGATAATTATTTATTTTTAAAATTTTTCTAACATACCCAAGCATAAATACCTCAGTGAACATTATTTAATAAACCCTACCACTCTGTGTATAAAGAAGCTTTAGAATCTGGCAGACAGAAAGCCGATATTCAGAGGTGTTCCTCCTTTTTGTCCCACAGAGTGATGCCTAGATTCAGTCAAGAAGTAACAATACCCATTTTCTTTTTCAAATCCTCCTCTCCTACTGAAAATCTCCATTTCCTTCCTGGTATTTGCATAATGAGCAAAATCTTTGGCAGGCTGCCAAGTTAACTACTGGCCACACAACAGTCAAGCTGAATGGGAACCCTAAGAACAGGCTGTGTCTCCTCGTGAAGGTGGAAAAGCCCAAATTTCCCAAGAATCTCTTCTTTTATTTGCAGTATATAATCCAAATAATTATTTCTTTCTCTGAAGAAATCCCCCCCCCCCACTTCCTTCAAGCTGGAGAAGATCCAATAAGACTCCTTCTATGTGGCCCTGGGCGGGGGGGGAAGCCCCCTACTGCTAGATGAAATTGTTGGGTAAACAGTTCTTCATGACTAAGTACTTGGACTTCATTTCCTATTGCTGATACATAAGTTCCCAGGCCTTGTCTGAAAACATCCTTGCAAAATTTAAAGCATTTGAATGTTGTAGGTGAACTCTACAGGTTTTAGAAGAAACCAGGTTACTTTACACCTCTATTCTGCCCAAACTATTTTTGAATCATAATACCCTCTTCAGATGAGCAAGATTGTAAATAGTAATCAGAATGTTATGCAAAATTTAAATGGGATTTTTTTTAGGAAGCTCTTAAGGGAAAAAAATGGCAATACTGTGATTGCTATTAGTAAGTTAAATAAGTCTCAGCAATCTGTTAGTATTCTTCCTATAGTACCCCAAATCTCATTTTGCCAAGCAAGGTGTAGGTAGGAATTTTGACATACTATTCAGCCTCTGAACCTCACCACCTATTCTCACTTTGAGGTATATGTATCTGTCCTAACTTGCCATACAGCTGTCTTAGTACCTCAGAAGCTATAGCTTCTGTCTTTATTTGATCTGCTCATATTTTTCCTGGGTAATCTTTAATATCCCCAGAGCAAATGTATAGAAAGAAATTGTAAGAATAATGGAAGAGCTTTACTCCCAGGGCTATGAAGCTGTCAGGATATAGATTCTTACATACTGTGAGTGCATTCTTCAATAAGATGTTTGCTACTTCCTCTTAAGATACTCAGTATTATACACAAGTCTTGGGAATAAAGATATTGTCCATGGTCAATGGGCACAGCAGAGAAAACAGGAAGGCTCTTGTGTTTGTACTATACTTAGAGCCAAGAGCTAGTTTCCGCACTAACGACAGGAAATGTTGAGCAATGAGAGTCTTGCTCCAAAAATGACATTGAAAATTAGATGTTCTAATGCTGCCTTTAAATTGTAGGGAAAAGGATTTAGGCAAATAGCAAGTGAAATGGTGAATAGGGAGTTAGCTAGGAAATAATTTCAATTAGATGGACACAAAATTAATTACATTTTTGTGCTTCCAAGGGAAGGCCATCAAATACTTCTGCACTGTGTATTCCTGAGCAATAATGCTTGTCCTTGCATTAGGGTAAATCTCAATAAAGGATGGTTACATTAAGCACACATTTTACCAAAGCACACTGTCCAAGATTCAATGGGCTACTTTTTGGCCAACAAGTCAGCACAAATGAATTATTTATAATCTTAGAGCACATGTTGTGTACTTTTTATACAGTGCACTAGAATAAGGATTAGGTATCATTTTTGGAATATGGAATATTTTAATTATAAATGAAAGGCCAGGCCATGTGCTTTTTCCCCCCTTGGAGTACAGGGAGAATAGGATGCTACTTAATCAGAAGAGAAAGGATTCACAGAAGTCTATAAAGAAAAAATTCCACTGGATTACACTCATTTAACTATTTAAGCACTTAAATATTTAATAGATTTGACCCTCTGAATGAATTTAGACAAAGCTGCTATACTCCAGAAATGAAACTCAGGTTAATATCTTCTTTGAGAATATTCTTTTGACTTAGAAAGTGGCCTGGCTCCAGATCACCACATATGTTATCAGGAGGAGGAGAAACCGGATTGAAACAATTGTAATTATTATTTAATAGCACTACAATATTCTCTGATAACATGACATGCCAGAAATGAGACAAAAAAGAAGCAAAATGGAGAAGAAGGAGAAAAAGAAAGGAAGAAGAAACAAAGTTCAGAACAACTAGGAACTCAAAGGGGAATTGCTTATTCTCATTCAGTTATTTGGATTGTGACAGTAAAAATGGTATTACTCTGATCAAATGTAGAGAGCTGCAATGGTTCTGGTAAATTATGAATTATCATCCCTTTTTAGTCACTGGAGAGAAAGATACACTTTCAGGAAATCCTTCAAAAGAAGACAACTGAAATGGGTCCCATTAAATCTTACTCCAATGTGTCTCATTTTGTGTCTAACTTTTGACTATTGAATATATCATGTTCAGACATGTAAAATTATGTGAGAAGCCCAGCTTTAAAGACCAAAGTAAACAGTAGTATCTGATTGTTGTGTAAAGAATGTATTATCTCTCTACTTCTGCAATTAAATCTCAATAAAAATACTGGGGAAGTGCAGGGTGTCAAACTACAAATTCATGTTGGACTCTGTGGACCATAAACAAAAAATCATCTTACTTTTCTGGAAGAACTGTGTAAGTTATGAGGAAAAAAATTTAGGGATATTTAGGACTATAAGAAGCTCATTGCTAATTTTATTCCTCACTCTTGTATTATGCCCTGTCTTATTTTCATAAGATAAACAAAGGCACTAAATACATTACTTACAGATTTCCAGTGTGACTAAATTGGTCATTCCAAATACAATTCACTTCAATACCAAGAATATAACTCACATTTGCAATCCATTCCATAGTCAACCATTGTAAAATATATTAAAGCAAAGTGCAAAGTTTCTTATCTCAAGAAAAGCTCCTATTTTAGATATGAGACTCATCAAGTGTAATATTTAGATCATGTTGAGGGACAGAATACGCTCTCAACCCAGTGTGACTTTTGGTGTAGTAAGAAGAGATTAGAGTTTAGAAGATACCAAGAATAGACAGAAGCATTTATCTGGCTTTAAAAATGAAGATGTGTATGTTTGAAATTGAGCAAATAATTCTAAGGAGTCTCAGTGACACGAAAAGCAACAAAGGAATACTAATTATATGACTATCTCTCTATTTCTTTTGTGTGTTAGTTGTAAAGTCACTATCTTTTCTCTGTATCCTTTACCCTTCTTCTCTAAAGGAAAGTGTAACATTTCATAAGATCATATGTAGATCATTGTTGTTGCACCAAGGTCTCTTTCCTGAGTGGTAGTAAGCAATACAGAGCCAATTGTAGAGAATAAATATGTACGATTATGATCCCCTTTTATATTTTACATTTAGGTTGTACCTTCCATTCTGTTTCCTGACAGATAGTTCTTGTTCAGTTTGTTTGACAACCTGAATAATTTGCGTGACTTGAGAAAATTATCACCTCACTATTTCAAATGGTGTTTGTTTAATTCAATTATCTGGGTCTCAGCAGTGATTCCTGGGGTATATCAGGAATAACTTTCCACTTTAAAACCAGACCTTTCTAACACTACTCTTTTATTTCCTCTTTTCTGCTGTTGTTAATCCACAAAAAACCCAAAACCATTCTGTGGTGATTTGGTTCCTTTTAACTGCTTTTAGTGAATGATCTTTTCAAGAGACTTTTGAAATCCAAACAGTCCAATCATGCCTTTCCTTATGCTGTTGACTTGTTCTAAAATCTGTAACAGTGTGCTTGTGCTTGTTTGAAAATTATTTTGTACAACTATCGGCCAGGTCTTGTTCTTACAAGACACAAATTAAATCTTAAAGGAAAGCTATTTTTATTCTGCTAATTTGTGGAAAGAAGTCACATATGATCACTTGGCTTGCCTTCCAAAACCTTTTTAAAAAAGGAGTTTAAAACATAATCAGTAACTTTTAGAAACAAATTAGAATGGTAAGAGTGGAAATCTTGAAGAGAATGAAACTTAAAATTATTTGTCCATAAATAAACTGGCAGAGAACAGAAAGACTAACCTGTAACTGTGGAAAAGATTGAAATAAGGCACAAAGAGAAGAATTTTACAACTGCTGCAAACGTAAGTCCATTCCTTTCACTAGGCACTGGAGAATACATACTTGAGACAAACGTGGTAAATGGGGAAAGCATTACTCAGGCTTTTGTTTAATAGGAAACCAAGTTTCCTTAGTGTCAGCCCTCAAGGAATTACTTGTTCCTTAAGCCAGGAAATTTCTGTATCTTACAGATGATATATGTGTCTGCATGAAAATTAAAGAAAATTCCAACCAGGAACTCCTGTTTCTCCATTCAGAATGGCCACCTCTTGGGCAGACATTCACAGGAGCTGATAACATTATGGAGTTCATTAGAAGGTAATCAAACAGTTCCTTATAGTGTGTGCTACAGTGTTCCTTTGGCCTTATTGCAATAGACTGATTTGCCAAGGGGGGTGCCAAGTCTCAGATCAAAACTATCTGACCAGTAGAGCATGATGGAAGCAAATATTACCAGTTTGATGGCAGCAACAGGTTGCCACCTCACCCATCAGCCACTTTATCTGGTAGTATTTGCCTGCTTCTTGTTACTCAGATTTAGAAATCCTTCAGTCTTTCAAGGTCCTCAGGTTCTTCTGCAGAGCAAACAAAGTGTAGATGTGGAGCTTAGGGCCACAGTTCAGTGGTGGACCTGGCAGTGTTAGGTTAATGGTTGAACTCTATGAACAGGGAGGTATTTTCCAACACTAATGATTCCAAAATTTTCTGTTTCTTGATATCTTCTCTTTGTTACCTCAAAATTTATACTTCTGTGTGCTCCACAGCTAAAGGTACATTGGAACCATTGGGGTAATTAAAACTCTTCAGCTAAATTGTAGGTAAGTAAAAAGAAATTTTAGACTTATGAAAGTCTAAAAAGTTTACAATATGAGAAAATGTGACCTTGCCTTTGTATTTAGACAATACAAATATGCTTGCACCTGACTGTGAATATATGGGTAAGCAGCCCACAGACTCAGTGATAGGAGTGTAGTTGAAAAGAATCTCCATATCTGATTTTTGAAAATCATCTTGATGTTGAATTTGTTGAATCTGAAGGCATGCAAAAAGAGTCCTCCCTTCCAAGCAAATACTTAAGCAAGCACTTAAGTGGTTTACAGACTAAGAAATTCTATAAATAAATAAGACTTGGTTCTGGTTGAGGCGAATTAGAATGGTGCGCCATCATTTTATATTTAAAATTTTGATAGCATTTCAAATTTGAGTTAAAAGTTCCTTGAAGTGCTGCTCATTCTACCCTAAAGAGGTGAAGATATAGCAGAATTATAGGACAAAGGATAGAGAGAAAGATGATGATTCTTCTGAGGTGTAAAGATAGTGACATTAATGTGAAATTAAAATGTCCAAGGCTCCTCAGGTCTGACAAAGAAAGCTGTAAGGCATGATGGAGGAGGTGAATTAAGTGGCAATTTCTCATACTTTTTGTAACACTTCCCTTAAGTAGTGAGAAGCACCACTAAAATTACACAGTTAAGATTTAAAATCGAGTTTCTTACATGATTTATGGTGGAAAGAATTTCCCCTCCCTGTCCCAAATGTAAATTGGACATGATGGCAAGCATACAGAGAAGTCTCCATGGACATGATGAACTTAGCATGAATTTTTGCTCTTGTGACATAGATCTGGAAGTAGTACCTAGAAGGTGGTGGATCTTTACAAGTATCCCCTTTTTACAAGTCAGTTAAAGTACCAGAAATAGTCAAGCCAGCCTCAGGTTGTTACAGTCCTGGATTTCCATCACTCAAGCTGAGCTGTAGCTTCCTACTGCCATCATGTGTTCAGCTCTTTCAGGGCATAGGCACACAATCATTTCGAAAACATCTGGAGTGGTTTTAGATGTTCCTGCCTTTCAGCTCTTATATACTGCACAGTCCTGACAGGAAGGGGCAGAAGGGAGAGACTGCACCTCTATCTGCAGTGTGAACTCAGTCACTGGTGTGCCTTAGCCAACTCAGAGGATGTTTTACTGCTCTGTGTTACCAGTGATCTGAAGAGTTATGGCTTAAGCAAGCAGATGGTCCAGGAAAAGCTGCTGGCCATTGGGCAGTTGTGGGTGTATGTGGAGTAAACTAGACTCTAGATTAGATGTTGTTCAGAAATAAGTCCTGTGTGAAATACAAGATTCATATCTACAACAGCTGACTGTTCTACTTTTTTCTTCAAATACTCAATCCTTTTCCTTTTCCTTCCTTCACTCTTTTAAAAATACACCATCACCTGTAGTTAAGGCAGCTCCTCAGACATACTACTCAGTTGTGTAGCAGTCCAATCGATCCAAGGATCTCTGGATTCAAACATCCAAGGAGAACTTTGATCACCATGTTGGGGTATGTTTATGTGGAAAGACATGCACATGAACATATTTTAAGTCTCAGAAAACTGTCTTCTGCTTATCTCTGTATGCTGCAAGGTTTCAGTTTGACTTTGACAGTACACATTCTTCTAGAAACACCAAGCAAAGGTATCCTTTTTTTCTGCACCTTCAGCCCTTACTATCAAAAAATAACAACTACCCACACTCCATCCTCTAAACTGTCCATCTGAGATGCTGGAAAAAAACAGTAACTGATAAAAGCACAGAGCAAATCAGCTGTCTAAATTTACTATAATTTACCTTCTTGATGCAAGACTGTCTCCATTCTCATTAGTCTAGAGAAGAGAAATGCTTCCTCCCTTCAAACTAAAGCAGCTGCTGTATTCTGGGTTGTCACTGCTTTTCACCCAGAGATGGAACTCTGCTGATTTGGGAGTATACTGTCTCTGGAGCATCCTCAGTGACAAAATTCCACATGCCATCATTGAACTAAAAGTGCTGCAGAAATGACAAATAAAAGATGGAGAGCAGAAAAATGACCAAAATAATTGTGATGCAATACACAGTAATGGTATACCTTGACCACATCCCTGAAATTTGACACTGTCCTGCATGATCGCCTTGTCTCTACACTGCAGAGATGGGATTTGATGGTAAATAAGGAATTGGCTGCATGGTCACACTCAGACAGTTGTAGTCAATGACTTGATGTGATGCAGAGGGAAGAAATGTCATCCAGGGGGACCTTGCCAGACTTGAGAGGTGGGTCTGTGTGGACCTTGTGAAGTTCAGCAAGGCCAAATGTAGGGCCCTGCTTCTGGGACAGGGCATTCCCAAGCACAAATACAGGCTCGGCGGGGAGTGGACTGAGAGAAGCTCTGAGGAGAAAGACTTGAGGCTGTTGGTGGACAAGAAGCTCAGCATGACCCAACAATGCACCCTTGCAGTCCAGAAAGCCAAGCCATTCCTGGCCTGCATCAAAAGAAATGTGACCAGCAGGTCAAGGGAGATGATTCTTCCCCTCTACTCTGCTCTTGTGAGACCCTACCTGGAATAGTGCATACAGCTTTATGCTCCCCCATATAAGAAGGATATGGAGCAGGTCCAGAGAAGGCCCATGAAGATGATCAAGGACTGGAGCACCCCCCCTGTGAATACGGGCTGAGACAGCCATGAGAAGCCATGAGAAGAAAAGGCTCTGCAGAGACCTCATAGCAGCAATCAAGTACCTAAAGAGGACCTACAAGAAAACTGGAGAAGAGCTATGGATTTAGACTAGATACAACACTGTCATAGTGCTGAGACACTAGCACAGGTTGCTGAGAGAAGCTGTGAATGCCCCTTGTTGTGTCAGGCTGGATGGGGCTTGGAGCAACCTGGTCTAGTGGAAGGTGTCCCTGCCCATGCCAACAGGATTGGAACTATTTAATCTCTAAGATCCCATCAAACCAACGAATCATACTATGATTCTATGAAATTGTATGTGAACCACAAATAACACACAAATAGTTAAAGATGTTCCTTAATGTCTTCAGGAGACCATGCACAAACTATAGTTAATACATTGCTGCACACATATTCTAGTTATGTAAAACAACACCATCTTTCTCTGAATTTATTTGTGCCTGAATTAGAGCTGTATGTAGAGAAGCAAATAAACATTTCAATAAACAGGCAAAATCAAGGAAACATGCAATTTATATTTTCTGAGGTCATAAGCAAGTAATGAAAGAAAACAAATGTCAACAGTACAATTTTTTCACTAAACTTCCAAGTTTGGAAACATCTCTAATTTTTAATTAAAAAAGAAATAGAATAAGAGAAAGCAAATATAGGTTTGGGGCGGAAATGTCATACATGTGAAAGTGTCCACTAAGTACATTTTTTTTTATTTTTATTCTGTTTTCTTTTAGACATAAAATACTTATGAAATTATTATAATCCAAAGACTGTACACTCGACATTCACTTTTGCATTCTTGCTGTCATTGCCAATAGTTTGTTCTTTGAAGGTCTAACCTCAGGTGCCAGTCACAGCCTGTTAAGGCTAGGCTACATCCTGTTGATCAGCTTCCAACAATGAAATGCTGTTTTTTGAGATTCAAGTTCCATTTGGAGCTTGGAGTCAAAGGAAATTTGGAAAGAATGAAATTAAAATATTTCTGTGTTTACCCAACTCGGCACAATCCTTGTTATTTATTTAGCAATTTAAAGTTTAAAGTTTTGGATCCTGTTTTATAATGTTTACATAAATTAATTGCATTTGGATTTATTTTAAACTTTTTTATTTTTCACGGATGACTATTTATTTAGCTTTATCCTAAAAAAGAAAAAAAATGTTAAAAGTAAATGGCCTTTCAATGTGTTCTAGGTGTTTCATCAGTTACCCAGGATGAGTATTTAAATTAATTTCCCAACAATGAACTTTGCTCACAGACAATTTCATAATAAATTGAAGTAAACAAGTTATTTAAAAATATAGTTTAAAATATGTTGCACAAGAGTTACTCATTCCAAAGCATACTTTTGATAGAGAGCTAAACTTCTTTTGCACCCACACATAAAGAAATATGCGGGCAAACAAGAATGGACACACATATGCAGTCATGTGATGAAAGGACTCATGGAATCAGAGAGACAGATCTTTTATTTTAGTTGCTATTAAGGAACTTTTCTTTCAAGTTTCACCAGCTTCCTAAGTTTGCCATTAATTCCTTAGAGTTACATTTGGTTTGTACCCTTACAAGGAGCTGAAATCAAAATAAATAAGAATTTTCATCTTTTCACAGATCTTTCTTCTCTGTCTTATATACATTGACATCTTTAGAAACTGCCTTTTCCAGAATTACTCTCTTACCTCAGACTACTAATTTGGGATGAACAATTTCCAAACCTAAATTAAAAAGATGAGGGGTGCAATAAGGGATATTAGGACCACCCCCCCACCCTCACCCCCCCTCAAAACCCCCCAGAAAACTCCAACCAAGACCAAACTACCTCAAAAGCAAAAGAAAGATATTCAACCCATAGAAGTGATCTACTGCCCCTTTGTTGAGAATTGCTTCCTTTACATCCATTCATACCACATGGAAAGCTATAAAAGCAAGCGATGTTAATCACTGTCCAATTTCTGATGCCCATGGAAGACTGCATTTGAAAACACAGAGATCAATTATTTGCTACTAAATGTGGATTAAAAAAAAAACCACCAAAATCTCAAGAGAGAACTGTGTGCAAAAAAGAGAGTGAGATCTGAAAGATTACCTCTTTCAGTTACACCTGTAGTATAAATGGAGAATAATACAAGGAAAGCATTAAAAACAATCAGGGGGTTCTACCACTATAATACTAATAGCTTTTAGAGAGAGACATGCAGTTTAATAATAATAAAAAAATCTGCATTATTTCTTTGATTATGGTGGTAGGGGGGAATCAGTTGTAGCTCTTTTAGCATCTCTAAAAACAGTAGAAGCTCTTGCTGCATTAGAAATCCTGTTGCTCTTCTATTTAACTTTCATAATTGAGGTATGGTTTAAAATAATGACAGTCAATACATATTTAATGATTTAAAGATAGACTAGTAAACTCGAGAGAAAAATTGAGGTCAAATATAGTCTTTTATCCAAGTGGCTATTTTACTGTATGTTAATGTTGCACAGAAGATTATGACACAAATCTGTTTTCTTAAATCCAAAGGAGGGAAAAAAAAGTTGTACTTTAGAATGTGGTATACTGCTAACTTAAATGAAAGTATTTTTAGCAAAAACGATAGTGGAAACTTTCATGCAAAGTCTCTTGAATTTTCCAGTTCTTTGAACTATGGTTCATACTGGCATGAACATGTTTTTTCTGGCTCTCAACTGAACACATGCTGAGAGCTGATGCATCTTTTCTTACATTTGTACCAATTAATTGTTTCAGTGAATGCTGCACTTACATCTACAACTTAATCAGATTTTCTGTATAACTTGACTATAATATTCCAATCTTCTGCATCAACACACATTTTGTCAACAACAGTCTGTTACAGTTTCTGGCTTCTACCTTGAAGAGCCAAAATATGAGTGGAAAAAAAGCTAAATTGACATATTTTTCTAATAATCAGTTTGTTCTGTTCTTACAAGGAGCAATCATAAGCTCCAATTTCTTTCCTTTCAATCTGATAATAGCTCACAGTATTTTCCCATACTACATTCTCCGTATTGGCTTCCAATGAAATTCTCCTGGAAAAGTGTTCTTCCAGTCTGCTACATATATCTCAATGACCTATTGGTTTCTTATGTGCTGGTCCTGACCATACAGTCCTCAGATTCAGACATATAGCAGCTGTTAAGAGCAGTTAGTTATATGTACTGTATGTTTCTAACAGATAATTTGGGGCAAACAGTCATATAATATTTAAAGTGAAAAAATTATCTTGACCATATAAGGTTTTGAAATCAGGTTAAAGGAAAAATGCATGAAACCTCCATAGGATTTTATATAGCCTCTGCACCTCTTGAAGTCAGTAATTCAGAAAGAAAGTAGAATAAATATATGAGCAAGAATCATCACCTTCCTTTCCACTTCTAGTGCACTCTCTACTCACATATATTTGCTTCAATCTGCATATCTATGTTTCCTGCTTTCCATGGCATGTGAAACCCTGTATAAGAACTACTCAGTCTACCTGGGTTTTCACACAATTTGGACTAGTTTCCTGAGTGGGTTAAAGACACAAATAAACTACTACATTCAGCACATTGCCCTGACAAAGAAGGCGGTTTGGGAATCTCAGTACCACTGATGATTTGCACCCATCTGCCCACCACTGCTGATTGGTTTTGCAGTGGATTGTCATGTTTCTGAAAGGGTGTCAGAGCACCTCTTTACTCAAAAGAGTCTGGTTAAACCATTATTATAAAAAGAACAAACAAACCAAAAAATGAACGGAAAAAATCATCAAGAAAGCAATTATAAAATGCTAGATATATTGACACACATACCAACAGACAAAAACATGTTACAACCAATTAGAATTCATTGAAAGCACTTTCTGAAATCAAATAAGCAGTGAAAAGGGAAAAAGCCCCAATTCACCAGCAAAACAAAACCAAAAAATCCTAGCAACAACAATGACTTCAGTGAGCAAAGGACAATGTTACCTGGCTCCCTGCCACTAGCAATTCTATGCTTTTCAAACATCACTTGCAGCACACTCTTCAGATTATTGATACAATATTTGCATTCTCTTTGGGTTGAAATTTTGTTCCAGAAATAACAGTTCAGATCATATTCATTTCTGCTCTGTGTTCTAGGAAAAATCCTCCTGAAAAAATGAGAAGAGTTTTAGGGCCATTATGTTAAAACTCACTTTTGAGAATTTGTGATGCACAAAATTAAGGAGGGGAAACATGCCCTTTTGTGCAGGTTACCTCAGCTTTGTTATATTGTGTCCAAAAGGATAAGAACAATAAAGAAGCCAGTAGGTAAGAAAAGGAAGGATTAATACTAAACAAAGCAACACAAAGCATGAATAATCTGTCATCTTCTAAAACGTGTGTGCAGTAGAACAAAGTAGATTAATCCTCTGCTAGTAACATATAGTGTTTACAGTACAACAGCATCTAGGAGGTATTCATGCCCAATTAATTCCCTGGGATACAATGAGCTCTGTAGCTGCCTTGGATCTTTGGTAATTTCTCAAAGCCATAATGAGATGTTTCGTAACTGCCTAGTTACTACTTAAACTAAAGAGGTGGGAGAAAGAGCCTAAGGACATTCATGATAAGGAGAATAGTGGGGATTAGAGAAAAAAGCCAAAGAGCTTCCATGTAATTGTCTTGCACAGGCATCTCATGAACGTTTATTTTTCATCATTGTTCCCTACCTACTACAAGATAACTGTACTTTTATCTTGGAGACAACTTTGAAAAGGTACCAAGTTAATTCCTCTTACCCACAGCTGCAGCTCCTCCCTTCACTATTAACTCTATAGCCAATCTTTTTGTGCTAGAAACTGAGGCTGCAGAAATTTCCTGTGGTTTGATCCACAAGTCCGTCTTCTGATCCTACCGCTGACTTCCTGAGGCTGGGAACATCTAGGACACCATTTTGTTATATAGTCTCCTTCATAGCTTCCTAGATATTTACTTTGTTTCACTTCTGCCTTTCTTTGCTTTTCAACAAAAGTATTTTCTTTTAGCTATGAGTCACTTGTTTAAACTTAAATAGCACCATTTTTGTTCTATTGCAATAGCCAGTGAGAATAATACTATTATGTTTCAGTATCTTTCACTATGCTTATGGTTATTTCTCCATTAGCTTTCATGACATGACTATCCTGTTAACGTCCTGTATATTACAGATAAAGATTTAAAAAAAAAGGGGAGAGGGCCTGTTAGGCCTTTACAATTATCTTATTAATTTTTCATCAGAACATAGGTGTTGAAGATATTGGAAACTTTCCTTTCAGTGTGATAATTTGACTGTCAGGCTGTGTGTTTACAGAAAAGTAATTGTGTCTGGATTTTTTTTTTGGTGGGGGGAGGTGTTAAATTTTTTTTAATTTATTATTTTATTTTAAAGCATGGATTACTTAACAGCTCTGCTTCAATGGTTTGTGAGTAAATCACTTCATACAGAAACATTATTGTTAACTTTTAGTTGTGGCGTTTTTGGGGGGTTTTTGTTTGGGTTTTTTTTCTCTGAGGGGTTTACTTGTCTTCAACCAGGCAGGTTTTAATTTTGAAAATATCAGTCTCCTGTATTGATTCACCCAAACATTCAAATGAGAACAAAGATCATGAATGTTGCATTATAGGAAGGAAAATGCACCTCTTGGATCAGGGATATGTTGGGTCTTGGCTAATTGGATCTTGGTTCATTACAATATGAACAAAACCCCAACAGAGCCAATACAGGAACAGAGCTGACCATGGAGTCTGTGATTATAGATGCCCACTTCCCAAAGCTCTCTCCTCACAAAGAAATAGAAAGAAAGGAGAGCAACTGGTCTTGCCACAATTTTCCATCACCAAAGGTTGTTGAGAGAGCCTTCTGCCAACTATCAACTTGAATGAAACTCTTTCCACAAAAAGACTGCCTGCTCTGGCTTTGATAGGTGTTGGGCCATGGTCCATTGCCCATGTTGATGTACTGACCATGTCAACATGATGACACAAATGTCTCACCAAAGATAACCTTTCTTTGAATCATTTCATCAGCATCTTCAGTATGTATGTAATTTTCATCATCATTTATTCCCATCTTCGTGTTTTCTATTTTTTTAAGACCACCACGTTTAGTTCAATACAGACAGAATAAACTGAACTGCTTTCAAATTTGGTGTTACTTATGCCTTTTTATCTACTTGCCATAAACTGAAATGTCGGTCCCATTTTTTTTTTCTGTATCATTCCTGTGCCTAAAGACAGCTTTCAGTATTAAGGGTCTACACCAGCTGAGAAAAAAGCCCCTCACCTTTCACTTATGGAGCTGAAGCTGGGAAGGTGAGCAGGGCTAATTAGTTAAGGTTCCTTAAGCGGCATCACCGATATCAGAAGTGGGATCAGTGGCAGCTAAAACAGAGTTTTCAGGCAGGTTTGCAACCAGGGCAAGGAAGCTACCTGTTTCAACTGTTTCTTTGTGGAAAACTAGAGGCAAAAGTGTCAAGTGTATGCCATTCCCTTACATGATTAAAAGTATCCCAGACACCAGGCCACATTCAAAATCCGTAGCCAAGTACAGTGTCAGTCAGAGCTTGACTGGATGCCAGTGAACAGCTGTGTATTTTGGACTTTGCTGAAAACTCTGAAACCGAAGCACCTATCCTGCCACACTGAAAAAAAAAGGGGGAGGGGGGGAATCCATATGTGAGTTGAAATAGTGAAATGGAACTTATATTTAACTTGTGTAGGCCATTAAAATTGATAATTTGCATAACATGTTATCCTGAGTCCATGCTTCACTCATTAAAAATTGGATTCAGAATTTAAAGCTTCTGCCCAGCCATAACCTATTGAAGTTCATGCAAAGGCTTAATAGCCCTCAGTGTTAGACCTTAAACAATAACATGATCACTGTACACAGTTATCGACAACTAAACTAAGTGATGAGTCACTTGTTTAATTATTTGCCTTATCCTTTTTGTGTGTGTGTGTCCTCACATGCACTTATTGAAGTATATTTTATGGTTATAAGTGTTTATTTGCTATCATATGTCTTTGTATATCATTATTTTGTTAGGTTATAAATTTAAGTATGAGTCAGTAGAACAAGTAGCAGTTGTCTAATGAGGTTGATTTCAAACCGAGATAAAATAATTCTATTCCTCAACTCTATAAAAAGAATAACATAAACATGAAAACTACACAGGGCAGGTTAGATCCAGCTGTTCTGAGCTGTGCTATAACTATAATTTATGTAATGTTTTACAGACTCAAACCAAGAAAAAAGTCCAGGTTCTGAAACTGTCTTCGAAAAAGTATAAGTTCCTGTCCACCTTTCTTCACATATGCTTAAGGAGAGCTTTGGGGGTTTCTTTAATTCTGGGTTTCAGGGTATGCAGACAAATATTATAGCAGTACTTAAACAATGGATGAAATTAGAGAAGAGTGTAAATAGTACAAAAGAGAACATTTAAACTTCAATAACAGAATATTCCTGATAAAGGTATTTGATGGAGGAAAAGATGCAAAAATTAATTCTTTTTTAGCAGGTAGTGTCCATAAGAGAAAGAAACTATACATTTAAGAAAATAGATGTATGATGAAAAGTAACTCTCTACATAAAGAGATCAGAAAGGACAAAGTTAAGGACATTCTAAGCCTGTCCAAATAAATCTAGAAGTCAAGAACACTATGTAAAATTTAAAAAAAAAAAAGATTAAAAAATGAGTGGCATGTAAAGAAAGAGTGAAACCCAATGATGTAGCCTAAGTAGAAAATTGACACATTGAGAATCAGTTTACATACAAGTATTGCTAATTCCATCTTTCCCAGGTTTATGTCTTATGGGTTTTAGTATAGTAACATTTTCTTCAGTAATAAGACACAATCTGCTGCAAACTAAAAGACCTTCTGAATTGCTGTATTCTGGCCTTTTTATGTAAGATTTTTTATGCAAGATTAAGTCCTATTGAAATATCTACAGAGAGGGGCACTAGGAGATGTATCATATACATAAAAAGATTAAAAGAAGTATGTTAAAAATGCTGGGCAGAACTTAGTGTTAAAAGCACTAAATCACAAAAATATAAAAGACATTTAAATCCATTTATGTGGAAATTCTATTTTGATACAGAAGCCAAAATCAAGTCTAGTCAATCAGTCAACTTGGTTTTACAGGGTTTTTCTTCATTTTTCTTAATCCACAAAGAATTTAAAGCCTCAAGTTTTACCAGCATCCAAATGAGAGAGACAGATCCCGACAACGTGGACAAATATTAGAGATGGATAAAATAGTTAAGATAACACAGGGATCAGCCCAAACCTTCACTAAAAAAGCATATGGAAATTTATGGTAATTGAGTGCATACAGTTAATTTTAGTTTTTTCTACAGTTTCATGCATATCTGCCCTAATTCCTCAGTCTGGGATCAGAAGAGACAGTACAAAAATGACTAAGAAAACATTAATAATATTTCCAGTGGGAATGGTAGACGACTGCATGAACGTTACAAGTAGCTTTTTTTCTCATGGGATTTCCAGCACAGATATTTTTAAGCAACAGGGAATTTTGCTAACTTGGAAATAAAAATATGAACAAACATTCAGATTTCAGAGGGCTGACTTTAACCTATTCACCCTTCCTTTTTTTATTTTGAATGTCTATTTAGCACATGGAAAACCAACAGGGAAAAAAAAAAAGCAAGGGAGGGAGGAAGAAAGAATTTCAGATTCCTATATTTTGGCCAGCACATTCCTTGGGAGCATAAGTGAGGTGGTTCAAAAAATGCAAAGACTTTGGAATTTATGTGATTTTAGCATGTGTAGCAGTGCACTTTGGTTGCAATAATAAGAGTGGTTAAAGAATGTACACCTTTTTGTCGGAGGTCAGGTAAATAGATTCAACTCTTCAAATTTNGATCAATCTGAATTAAAAGTCTCATGGAAGCATCTGTGGACATCACATCATGCTGCTGTTTGTGCACCTGTCAGGAAGAAGTGGCAATGCAGTAATACAAGATGTCTCATGTGTGGAAGAGAAGATAGTGAGGTGCCTGAGACATAGGGCTAAGAGCCAGGAGCCTTGCATACACCTCCCAGCTCTGCCACAGATGTCCTTGTGACCTTGAGAAAGACACCAAACCTCTCTGAGCTTCATTTGTAAATAATGGTTTTCTTTCTGACAGGGTTGTTGTGAGGTCAAATTAATTATTAGCGGTCAGGCATTTTGCCATCCCTTTACAGAATGCACCATAAAACACACTTTATTTCATTTTTCCTGAAACAAAAAGTGTACAAAGAAAGGGAAAAAATCTGTGAAAGGGATTAACAACACCCCTTACTACCCGCAATAAAAAAACCCAAAACCAAATGGCATGTGCCACCTACACTCCTACACTCTGACCTGTTGACTTGCGGTACCCCTTTCTTGTGTGCTAAAATTCAGCCCCTTCACTTTCCTTCTGGTTCCTGGTTCCCTTCCCACTCTTACCTGTACAGCTGCTGAAGTTCCAAGTGCCCCACATTTGCCAGATTAAATTAGTTTAATTGTAGGTCTTTTAACTGTTGATGATCCCATCCCATTGATTTCATTGGTAATGTTCCCATTGCAGAAGACAAACCTGTAGCCAGAAAAATCTGTATTTCTTTCCCTACTAGCATGCATTAGCTTTTCTGGCACTATCCATTAATGCAGCCCATGAAGCAGTAAAAAAAAGTCCATTTAGGGTTGTTCATGATATTCATGATGTTTGAAACAACCCTACAAAATAATACAATCTCTATTTATAAGTCAATATATAGTTTTCTGAAAATACTTTATGGTTAATCATATATTTTTATTTTCTCTATACCTGGCTGACCTTACATGTTAAAACTTAGTATGATTAAGTTCAGTGTCGATTTCAACTCTTTGTAATGTTTTTGACTGGTTATTTACAATAAATGTAAAAAAGAGAAGCATCAGGAGTCAGTCCCTGGCTGAAATTATTTGTTGGTGAATAAACTACAAGAAGCATACAGTCCAGTCAGGCCGGGGAGGTTGCATTGTAGGGAAATGCTATATAGAGAGAAGGGAAAGTCTGATGAACTTTTAATCCAGAAGGTAATTAGAGCTTCTTGTATCATGGTACACACAGATCAGTAGTTTCTTCCTTGTCTGTTTGAATAGAAGGCAAGTAGTATATTTTTAGAAATTTATCAATTCAAGTCTTATTTCCGTGGTTAAATTGCTTACATTACCTCAAATCAATACCTTGTATCCTGTCTGAATGTCTCCAAACATTGGTCTTGTACAGTAAAATAAAGTGGTGGTTGCTATCAGAAGATACACTTCAAAACTCTAACCAAGAAACTTCTCTTCCTGAATTGCTTCTTGGTTAATCCAAAGAGACTAAACTTCTAAGTTTATCACTCACTATTAGGCATACATTCCATATCCTAGATTCATTATTTTTGTCTTTTTCAAGCACGTGAATTCCTGAATATGATACTATAAAGTGGTTACCTTAGAGTGCCATTAAGACGTGTGGTATGCATGCTGCTGAATCACAGCATCACAGAATAGTTAGGATCGAAAGGGATCCCTCGAGATTATCTAGTCCAACCCCTATGCCAAGGCAGGGTCACCTAATTACTCTCTCTGATTATCCCAGAAGCATATTCACTGACCACCAAATTCACATCAATGTGGATTTATTAAGTAAATAATTTCAGAGAATGAAATTATAAAAGCATGGTAATATACTAGAGCAATATGCATCATAACATATATTCTGTGTGGTACCTGATTATAGTCAGTAAACAAATTATCCGAACTGGTTAGCTGCATTAATTATAAAATTGATTACAGGTAGTTTATTTTGGCATAAAAACTGACTTGGAGATTCATTATCTATTTTATACAAAAGTAGGATGAGAGAGAAGTTGAAAGAGGAAAAAGTTTTATTCTCATGGCGACTGATTCAAAAAGGCCGGTTGGCATAGGTTTTTTTACTGTTATCAATCAGACATTTAGAGCTGGATTTTCTAAGCTTGGCCTCCCAGTTATGGCCACAAAATAAGAACATAAAAACACCCTGCATGCTGAAAGATAACTGTGGTCACAGTACACAGGCTTAAGTATGAAAAATAGCATAAAACCAGAACTAAATGCAGTATAAGGAAAGAACAGAGTTCGAAAAAGAAAGGAGTAGAAAACTGGGAGGTTATATGGACAGTGTGCAATTCTGAATATTAATTTTCTTAATATTAATTAGTTTTCAGGTTACTGCTTAATGCTGAAAGGACCAATTTTAATATTTTACATAATTGTCTCCAATTTTATTTATTACTATTCTAAAGTTTTTTTTTTCTTAAGAGTTCAAGTGACATATGACAGATTCCTTATTGTCCTGATTTAGTCATTCCCTAACTAATAGTTCTCATAAAAGTAGCTTTATTTTCTCTATGTACCTCAACAACACTGTATTCAACTTTTCAATATAAGGTTTCCGAGATAAGGAAGAGACATTTTTTATACACAGGTGCCAAGCCCCAGAGGTGGCTTAAGAACTCTTCCTGACACAGAGTACATTACAGGGAAGCCAACTGATTTTTTAAAATGCTTTGAAAAAGCCATGCAAATAGAATGAGAAGAAATATTCAAAATAAGGGAATTGAAGTTGAAGAATATAACTTTTTTTTTAATGGTTCTAAGGTTGATGTCAATACTTGCTTTCACCATTTAGCCACAGGTGAAGAGGTCAGAGGTGGTTCTTCCTGAGAGACTATTAAGGTATGAGAAGATATTCAACCTATGGGTAGCAGTTCCAGCCACAGTGCTCAAGTTCCACCATGCAAAACATTTCAACCATTGTAGTCTCACTTCTGGTTTCCTGAAGGACCAGAATGTTCAGTGTCCAAGAAGATGCTCAGAATTTTTTAAAGGCAGGCATTTGTGGAAAAAACCCCAAACCCAAACCCCAAAACAAACAAACAAACAAACAACAAAAACAAAAACGAACAAGATACTAAAAAGCACCAAAAATCCTTTATACTAAATGTTCCTTATTTATTTGTTTGTTTGTTTGTTTACTTACTTACTTACTTATTTATATTTTTCATGTGAAGATTCGCTTTTTCCTTTCTATCCTGCCTCTTTACTTCTCTTCCAATTTTTCAGAACAAGTGAGTTGCAACAGGGCTTTCTGAAAGTCATGTTGCAGTAGCAGAATTCAGTGAAGGTTAATTTTCACTGAAATGTTCTTCAGTCAAGCTCTTGCCTACAGGGACTTTTCCAGTATGCACACTACAATGGTGTTAGAGAGACAGACATTCTCTGTGCTGCCTTCACAGACAGGGAGGAAAAGCTGACGATCACATTCTGTCCTCCCCTTGCATCTTTCCCATCCCACTGTAATATGCTTTCACAGCTTTTCCTCAGTGGCAGGACAAGATAACCCAGCAGTTGCCCTACATTTTGCTGGTCCTATCCAGTGGTGATGTTGCATGTGCTTGGCAAAAGTGGGAAGGCACAGATAATGGAACATATGAGCCCTATCAGGAATGCACAGCCAGGAGAGTTTGTTCCAGCTAAAACACAGTAAAATTTAGCATACAACAAACTGGATATAGTCATCTTCAAATACTGTTTACCACAAAGTCTAAAATCTCCTGCACTTAATCCACTGCATGCCCTACACTGAACCATAGGTTAAGTCTACTAATCCCTTCCTTACGTATTTGCATATTGAAGGCTCCAATCAGTCTTGCCTCTGTTTTTTAAAATAATAATGTGTTGGCTGCCTAATAAACTGGGACTAGTAATGTTTTACCTAAGTAAGAATTTTTCCTTCTGTAATCCATGGAGTTCAGTGTAAAACCTAATTATGTTGCAGATCTTACACTGTTCATACTAAGAATCTTCAAGCTTGCAACCTAAAAGCAGGTTCTTCAAATACAAGTTTAAGACAACTGAACATAGTGCCTGCTTCTATAAGTGCTGAGTTATTCAATTCTAGTGGTTTAACAATTTATTTGTGATTGGTATCTTTGTTTGCACTTTTGTTGAAAAATGCAGATGAACCTCTTTAGAAAATACTTGTTCTGAGGTTATGAAAAGGGCTGTTCTTTGTGTGCTGGAGTTTTCACAGTAACAATAAAAACATACATGCACACACACAAAATAATTGAATGAGGGAAAAAGAAAAAGCTCAAGAACACTCCTTGAGGTTTCAAGACCAACAATATAAATTTTTTTGTTTGTTTTTATCTTATTCCATTCCTGAATTGTATTCTGTATATAGTGTTCAGTTATTAGCACTAGAAGAAAACATGCTGCTCTTAAACGGAGAAAAATGACATGTGTTTTACTGATCCTTTATCTGAATTAAAGTCATATGTTTCTGTAAATGCTGAGGTGGTAATAACTTCAGCTGTAACTTGGCATCTCATTAATCCTTTCCCCTCTCTGTTTTTGGAAATTGACCTTATTAAGATGACATTTCCATGCACTAATATATAACACAACATACAAAATCACCAGGGAAACTGAAAGGGTGAGAGACTTGAAGGAACTGCTGGTGCAAAACAGCCTTTAAAGTGAGTGTGCAAACTCAGACGTTGGTAGGTTTTGGAACAGACTTCTGTTCCTCAAAGGGATTAGTGCCCTTTGCCCAACCAAAAGCCAGTGCTGAGTGTTAGAGCAAGGGGAAGGAAATGCTAACCTGCTTAGAAAAGAGAGGAAAGGAAGAGAAAAAGTGAAAGGAGGAAGAAAACCACAGATTTTTTTTATTTTACTCAAATAAAGATATCTAGTCTGCCATACTTTGTGAAAAAGAAGTACTCTGGTGGTTTTTCTATCATAAACTTTTTTATCAGGAAAGATAGAAAAGCAAGATAGATAAGAAAAATTTTAAATGTCATTTTAAGAGCAATGTAAGAACTTTCAAAGAATGTCTCAGAATGGATCTTTCTGTCAGCTGTAACCCACAAACGTCTGGCAGTTTGATTCAGCTGACATTTGGTGACTAATAGATGTAAATAAACTAGGCAATCATAACCAACAGCCAGACAATTCCCATATAAGTAATAAACTTAATAAACTCAAGATGAAATTTAAAAGAAAAAGAGCTTATTGTGTCTTGAATACCTAGAAATCCTATCTTGTTTACCACATGATTTTGCCAGGCAGTATGTGTCTTCTACCTTGTCCCTTGTATAGTGTCAAGAAAAGTGTTGGCAGTTTCACAAATATCAATAAGATTAAGCTGAACTAAATATTTTCACAAAGAAGGTGTTTTGTTAACAATAATGGTCTCTCTACAGACAAAGACCATGGTGATAATCAATAGGAACAGAGGATTTAATCCTCATGTACCCATTTAATCCTGATTATGAACTACAATGTCTTTAAAAGACCTGCTTTTAAAACAATATTCTTCTCAGCAGCAGGAAATTTCAAGTGGCATAGAACCCTTGTGGTACAAAGTGGATAGAGATATGCATTTTCACTAACAAGCTGTATTTCAGCCTGTGTGTATTTATAGGAAGGAAGGGGAAAAGGGCCTATGGATCTGCCAGTGGGCTACATTCCTGATTTTGATTTGTTAGTGAAGGATATTTCAGCAGGTTTGGTTTATTTCTTGGGACTCTATTATAATGTTTGCCAACTGCTCTCAATTATGTGACCCATGAGGCCTTGAGAAATAGGGAGTGGGTCAATTTAAATCCAATAAATTTAAGATTTATTCAAACACTAATCTTCTGCTACAGCAGGCATTTAGGCTGAAACTAGAAGCATGATATATATGCTAAAGTTTAGATGTTTAACATGCATTTCACTACTGATGTTAGTGGAGGGTTTAAAAAGGGACAGGACTGAAATATTGGACAGAATATATTCTTACAATTAATTGCGCATGACAGAGCAGAGTCCAATCTTCAGGTACTTGTATTGCTACTATTACTAGATCGATACAAATTGCATGCCTGCCTTTTTCTCTCTTCCTCCTCCTTGATGCCTCCCTGCTCAGTGTGTTAGACTCTGTTAAACATATTTTTAGGCTCCCTTATGTTCCTTTCATATTGTGTAGCTATGGTATCTCATAACTGTCGTGTCCAATGTAAGAGAAGTAATTCACTCAGGCTTCATTATGCCTGAATCACCATTTAGTATTTAGCCCTAAATTAACAGAATAGTCAGCAAATTCATGTCTATGGCAATTTCTCAGTTATTAAAGAAATGGGGAGCACACTAGCAAAGCCACATTTATACTGCATTTGAATGAATTTTGGTTTCAGTGGGAATTGCAGGACTGATCTCTTACCAATGAGGGAACACATGAAAAGTCTGTGTCAAAATAAGTGGCACCAGACTGTCTCCCAGAATAAATTTAACCAAACTTTAATAACCTTAGTCTACATTTGTCTTCATAACAAATACATGATTCTTTGATTTACACAGCTACATATTAAAGCAGTACATTTGGAGCCATTGCAATGTCACAGCCATAGTCAAGGAAGAATCAGATTGTCAAGCACAGATACGTGATTCAGGAGACATTGAATGTATCCTTGACTCAAGCATTAACTTACACTCTAGACCTGGTCCAATCACTTGTTCTCATTTTGAAAACCAAATAAAATCTTTGAATTACTCATTCACCTTGCTATTATGGGAAGAAACACTGAAACACAAATAAGATATTTGTAAATGCTAAGTTCTTTGCTATAAAAATTTCCACTTCACTTCCTTCGTCTATAATCTCTGACAACTGAAAGCACTGAATTAAAGTTGCTTTAAAGATATTATGCATGTCATGATAGAAGGTGAACTTATAAATTGCAATGTTTTCCAAATGGTTTTAACAAACAGCATTCTACAGGGACACCAATATCCAAACTTGCTCTGTTGTATTTTCCAAAGAAAAATTCAAAGAGAAAAAGCCTAATTTTTAATGATCACAAAAGGCTCAACAGCCAAAGTTAACTGAAATATATGCCTATAATGTAGATTTTTTACCCTTTTTTCATTACCTAATTCTCAATTGAAGGGAGATTACTTTAGATTGAGCAATGTCTGGAGCTGCATACCACTAAATAATAAGGTCCTGTTCCAAACAATGCAGTACAGATTTTCAGAAACAAATACTTTAACTCTATATTACTTGTAATTTGAATTACACAGAAAATGTCTTCATTGATTTTGAAACCAGCAGGTTTACTGGTGTAGCAACCTGTTCAGAGCCAGACAGCACTCATACATCATCTTACCAAATGCATGGACAAACCCGTACCTCAGAAACTTAGGACTATTTTACTACCCAGAAGTACTGCAGTATAGAAGAAACCCCATACAAAAAAACCAAAACAAAAGGAAAAAACCAAAACAAAACAAATTCAAAATGCTCCTAATACTGGTATTTTAAGGTCATGAAAGAATCGATCCTATCAAAGTAAATATTCAGAAAATCCAAATACTACATAAGAAGCCTAAAATAATGTCTGAGAATTTTACATTTCATTTACTTGAATACTAGAGTTTTGAAGGAAAATTATGTAGAATAATGACAACCTCGAGATTACAGATGGGATTTCTTCCCATATGAAAAATGCGTAGCTCCATGGAAGTGGAATGACAGTGTGTTGAACTGGGAAACCTACAAAGGAGTCTTGATTTTAAGAAGCAAGATTATCTGTGCTAGTTGATCAAGAACACTGTTTTCCACCAAGTGGCAGAAGTAGCCTGCATGAAGAATCACAGAATCACAAAATATGCTGAGTTGGAAGTGACACACAAGGATTGTCAAGTCCAACTTCTGACCTTGCACAGGACCATCCCCAAGAGTCCCACCATGTGCCTGAGAGTATGACCCAAACACTTTTTGAACTCTGTCAGCCTTGGTGCTGTGCCCACTGCCCTGGAGAGCCTGTTCAGTGCCCAAGCACCCTCTGGGGGAAGAACATTTTTCTAATATCCAAGCTAAACATTCCCTGACACAATTTCAGCACATTATCTCAGTCCTGTCACTGATCCCCACAGAGAAGAGATCAGTCCCTGCCTCTCCTCTGTCCCTTCCAAGGAAGATGCAACTGCAATGAGGTCTCCTTTCAGTCTCCTCTTCTCCAGCTGAACAGACCAAGTGCCCTCAGCCACTCCTCACACGGCTTCCCCTCAAGGACCTTCCCCATCTTCATTGCCCTCTTTTGGACACTCCCTAATGGCTTCATATCTATTTGATATTGCAGTGACCAAAACTGCCCAAATATTGCAGGTGAGGCCACCCCCGTGCAGAGCAGAGTGGGACAATCGCTTCCCTCGCACAGCTGGTGATGCTGTGCCTGGTACCCTCGTGTTCAGCTGGCCATGAACCAAGTCCCTTTCCTGGCACTGCTTTCCAGCATCTCATTCCCTAGTCTGTACATACATTTGGGGTTGCTCCTCCCAGGCGCAGAATTTGGCACTTGCCCTTGTTTAACTTCCAATGGTTGGTTATTGCCCAGCCCTCTGATTTGTCAAGGTCTCTCTGCAGGGCCTCCCTGCCTTTGAGGGAGTCAACAGCTCCTCTCAGTTTTGAGTCATCTGCAAACTTAGTCAGTATTCTCTCCAGTCCTGTTTCCATGTCATTTATGAAGTCAAGTGCTAAATTCAATATTTTTCATCCTTAATAAAAAAGAATGAACTGTCATTTGAAGGGCTAGATTCGACATTTAATTATATTAGAAACCATTTTGCCAGTTGGCTTTTTCACACTGGAGGAATCTTTGTTATAATAGCAATGATCTAACAAATACAAGACAGGTGTGTACCATAATGTACCAGTTTGCAGGATAAAAACATACTAGTGATATATCTAGAAATAACACAGTTTTAACTCAAGACAGTTCAGCTTGTCAACTACAATGTAACTTCATATCAAAAAGAAGAATGTATGGAGAATTTTAAATATGGAATGAAATGGTTTAGTCCCAGCAGGCAATTAAGTACAACAAAGTTACTTGCTTACTCTCCACTCCCTAGTGGGGAGTAAAATTTGAAAAACAAAAAAAAAAAAAGAGAGAGAGTTGAAATAAGAGCAGTTAAATAATTTAAACAAAAGAAAATTCAGTAATAGGCAGCCAGAATCATTGCCAGCTGGGCAAGGGAGGGGATTGTCCTGTTCTGCTCTGCACTGGGACAGCCTCACCGTGGGGCAGCCTGGGGCACTGCAATGTAAGGAAGATATGAAGCCATTAGAGAGTGCCCAAAGGAGGGCAATGAAGAGGGGGAAGGGTCTTGAGGGGAAGCCACGTGAGGAGCAGCTGAGGTCACTTGGTGTGTTCAGCTGAAGAAGAGGAAACTGAGAGGAGACTTCATTGCAGTCACAACTTCTTCATGAGGGGAAGAGGAGGGACAGGCACTGATCTCTTCTGTATGCAGACCAGTGACAGGACCCAAGGGAATGGCCTGAAATTGTGTCAGGAGAGGTTTAGATTGGATATTAGGAAAAGGTTCTTCCCTCAGTGGGTGATTGGGCACTGAACAGGTTCCCCAGGGCAGTGGTCACAGCACCAAGGCTGACAGAGCTCCAGCAGCATTTGGACAATATCCTCAGGCACATGGTATGGTTCTCGGGGATGGTCCTGTGCAGGGCTGAGGGTTGGACTTGATAATTTTTGTGTGTCTCTTCCAGCTCAGCATATTCTGTGATCCTGTGAATAATGTGACTAGTATTATTGATAACAACAAAGACAACAACAATAATAATAGGAGAGATAGAAAGGAATAAAACCCAAGAGCAACAAGTGATACTTAGTACCATTGCTCTCCATTCATGGACTGATGCCAAGCCAGTCCCTGAGCACCAATCAGTGACTCTCAGCCAAGTACCCCCAGTTTACATACTGGGCATGCTGTTCTACAGTATTGAATATTCCTTTGGCCTTTTTGGGTCAGCTGTCCTGGCCATGCTCCCTCTCAGCTTCTTGTGCATGTCCTCACTGGCAGAGCATGGGAAACTGGAAAGTCCTTGGCTTAGGGTAAGCACTACATAGCAACAACTAAAACAGCAGTGTGTTATCAACATTATTCACATACTAACTCCAAACCACAGCTGCTATGAAGAAAATTAACTCTATATCAGCCAACACCAGGACATTGCATGAACTAATTATGACAAGTAAAAATTATTCTTGTGCTTATCCTTATCAAATTTATGTCACATTAATGAAGAAATGTGTCTTAGTTTTTATGCTATTTTAAATGAGGGAGATTTGAAGAAAAGAAGATATTTGCCACAGAATCTACAGGATGATCCTCTCTACAGAAAAACTCTGTGTCTTGGGTGGTGCAAAGCTTTATTCCATGGCCTAAAACCTGTAAGGTACTTACTGTCTAATATGCCCAAAGATTCCACCCAGTACCCAGCCACCCCTCGAGACTGCAGACTTTCCAAGGCATTTGTGCCAGCCCCTTTGGATATCAGTGGAATTCTCTAATACCCCTAGACAATGAAGTTCCAGCAAACAAATTGAGCTCCTCAAGCTGCTGTTCCTTCAGTTGTATTTCCATGGGTACTTCAGCTGCCAAAAATAGTGACAGCTAACTTAAATTACCTCTCAGATTGTCAATCAGGTTCCTACCTTGGTAGCTCTACTGTGGAAAATAAGATTTGCTCACAATGAAAAGCACAAATAACAGTCACTTCAAGTTGATGGAAAGATATAACCCTGAGGTGAATAGAAGCAGGTTCTTTTATTCATGGTTACAAATATGCTGCATTATTTCAGAGTCCCACAGCTTTGGGTAGATATATACTCTTTTCTTTTTTAGCCAGCGCTTAAAATGCTCAGCTAAGAAATGGACAAATAAAATAAAAAATTTAAAAAAAAAAGGATGATAGTTTCATTTGAAATTGAAATAGCACCGTACACTTGGCTTTTGACATGGATCCTGGAGCCATGGCTATAAAAGGTTTTATTAAACAAACAGAAGTTCTAAGGGCAAGTCTAGCCTCCCTGCCTTCCCTTCTCCCTCACGCCAGAAGAAGGAGTTTTAAAAGGCTATTAAGTTACAGTTGGAACTAACATTTAAGTTACCAGTTTTCTTGGGAGCCAAAAAAATACTAAATCTCAAGTTATGCCGTGGTGAACTGCAGCACTTTTCAAGTGACAGCAGTACCTCCTAGTGCTCTCAATCATCTTTCCACATTGACAGTCTGCTGCTAAATTCCATATGGAGCAGATATTATTTAGCTAAAATTATCTTGTGGGTTCTGGATCACAGTAATGTGTTAGTGATTAAATACCTTATTAGTGTAGTTAGCTGTGCAATTTTCTCTTATTTAGGGATTTCAATAGTAATTTAAGTCCATAACATATGTGCAAAGTCACTTATACTCTCTGTGCCTTAGCTTTTGAATTGCAACATTGGGAATAAAGTGCTTAGTTACCAGCATATACACATTACATTTGTCAGGTGCTCAAATACCAAGAGAATGGTAAGTTCCATTCTGTGTAAGTTCCTAGGGGTGGGGATTAACTTTCAGTGCACACAGACATCACTGAAGCTTTCATCAGTAAGCCCTACTCTTCCTCTTTACAATGACATGCACCTGTGTGTGTGCTCACATGTCAATTGATAGTTACAAATCAAAAGTCAATTTCTTAAGAGGCAAAGTGATAAGAATTTCCAGAGGAACAGCATATGGCCAAGGTAATTGTATTAATTTTAAATCCTACAAAGTCTAAGAGACACTATCTACAGTTGTCTGTATGCCTAGTCAGTTAACACTATGCTACTTTTTGTAACATAGCGGTCCTAGACTTTACAGTAAAGAGTGATGTGATCTGAAATATAGTGAGCTATTAAAATGGCACTTTTACTGTCTGCTTTGGTAACAAAGTTGAAAAGTCTTTACCTGTGAATTAAAAAAAAAAATCTGATCATGGCAGGTGATAATGCCTCTGAGGCATCTGAATTGTTTGCACATGTATTTCATAGTAAAGCTGGAATGGTGCAATTTTAGAGAAATCATGGTGATTCTACACTTAGAATATGCCTTTTGTCATACAGAATCTAGTAAAAGTGCAATCTGATTAAGGTGTAATTTCAGCCAGCAAAAATTTGCTTAGACATTCAACGATGTAGAACATTCAGCATTCATACTTTAGGTAGTTAACAAAGTCACTAACACAGATTCAGTGCCACCAACTTCATATTGCTAATATATTTCTCTATTTTTATCTGAAAATTAAATAAAATGGATAAGTGTATGTAAAAGCTGTTGGAATTGATTTTTAATAGCAATAGTCACTGCCATGGAATCAGAGTAACAAGAAATTGAAAATATATTGTAATTTGGTGTAATATGGTAACATATAGAACCTGGGAAAAGGGATCAAAAGCTTGATAGATATGAATCTGTGCTGATTTCAGCAATAGTTCAGTTGTGTAATGAAATAAAGTATAGAAGTGGCGAGAAGGAAATTCTGAAAAAGTCTGAAAATAAAGCAGTTTTCCAAAAGTAAAAACACTGACAGGTTTTTAATCATATCTTTTTTACTATTGACTCAAATGGAAAGCTTTCATTGTTGAAAAAGTAATAAAATTTACAAAGAGCTAACAAGAAGGGTAGAAAAGAACTTTCAGATCTGGTAATGAAATCTCGCATTAGGTCAAATGAAATGTCATGGACTAAAATAAAATATAAGAATTTTGTCTCTTTCAATCTACCCCAAGTTCTGAAATTAAAAAGAAAATAATAATTTGGTTGAATACGAGACACCAGCCTAGCTCCTTTTCTGTCCCTTTCTTCATCCAATATCCAGGCTGACAATCACTTCAAACCATATTTTCATAATCTGTGATGGAGTTACTTCTTTTTCTTTGCTTGTTTGTTTGCTTTGGGGTTTGGGTTTTTGTTTGTTGTTTTTTTTGTCTGTATTTTGTATTAAACTGAGAATCAGTAGGTTTCACCAGCAGACCTTGGTCAACAAAGAGCATGTGTCTTTGTTAGTAATTCTCTTTTGAGTTAGAATATTTATTTGGGGGGCTTGAGCATAATAAAAATGATCACTGACAATCCTCAAGCACAGTGCATCTAGGGTTGCAAACACCCAACTGAGACTTTATCTCTGCCTGTTGTTCAGCTTCATGAGAAAAAGCAAGAGAAGGGATGACCATAGGTTACCAGTGTCAGACCAGTGGATTATTGTGAGGTTTGGCTCCTTGCCAGCCACTCAGGGCAGAGCATCTGGCGAAAGATAAATGGGTGTGAGTACACCCTGGCTGATGTAACTTATTTATACCGCAACCAGTAGCCTTTGAACAGAGCTGATCACAAACTGCACAGACAAACCTTCAGGAGTCTCAGACCAAATTCTTGCACCCCAGGATGCAAAATGTATTATTGAGATGAAAGGGAAAAAAAAAGTGCTGATGTTTTCTATTACTGCACACAAGCAATCTATGTTGTAAGCCCTTGAGTGTTTCAGGGACATCCATTACAATACCCATCTGAGGGCTCCTTTCATAATACCAACATGTCCAATGTTGAATCATTAAGCAAATATGTCAAATAAAAGAGGAATCAGTAAGGTGTTTCCTTGAATTTTAGTATATTATTTGTGGAAAATGGAAAGGAAGTTTGCAACAGCAAGAATTGTGCAAATACTGAAAATAGAAAGATGCTGTCTATAACCATCTAAAAATAATGAATTGCTCTTAAAGTGCTAGGTATTTATAGAGAGCTGGTTCTGTAAAAATAGTTTTGTGACCATAAGATTTATTCCATCTCCTCACTGTGGATTTCTCTGACTCAAGATAGTGTTCACACATACTTTATTGTAGGGTTCAATTTATTAGAATTACAGAATCACAGAATAAGGTGAGTTGGATGGATCCATTGAGTCCAACTCTTAGTCCTGCACAGGACCATCCCCAAGAATCTCACCATGTGTTTGAGAGTGTTGTCTAAATACTCTGTGAAGCTTGGTGTTGTGACCATTACCTTGAGGAGCCTGTACAGTGCCCAACCACATTCTGCGTGAAAAACCTTTTTTCTAATATTCAACCTAAACCTCCCCTGACACAACTTCAGGCCATTCCCTTGGGTGCTGTCACTGATCCCCACAGAGAAGAGATTGGTGCCTGCCCCTCCCAAGGAAGTTTTAACTGCAATGAATTCTCCCCTCAGTCTCCTCTTCAGCTGAACAGACCAAGTGCCCTCATCTCCTCCTCATGCAGCTTCCCCTCAAGGGCCTTCACTGTCCTTATAGCCCTTCTTAGCACACTCTTTAAACTGATAAATGATCAGTTAATAAATACAGGATCAGATGTTGCAACATGGACTGTGAGACTCAGATGGAGTAGCTAGAAGAGCTGTTATGAAGGAAGAAACCAGAATGAATAAAGAAGAGATTGCAGACAAAGGGGGTGGCAAGAAAGTAAGCTCCGTAAGGGGAGTTACCCACAGATTTACTGGGTCTACAGAGGAAAGATTTAAGGGATGTCAAAAATCAAACCAAGTGTCATCAGTTATGCTTAACCCTAGAAGGTGATTGGTGATAAGCATGTCAAATTTTGCCTTTTTCTATGAAGGTGTCTAGGCACTTAGATATCAGTTTCTATTTTTATTATTATCAACCCTCTTTACAGCCAATAAATGGGCCTAGTGCTTTTCCTCCAACTTTCCCTTTAATGACTTGCAAATCATCTTGTGTTTAAAGTAGCTAGATGGTTCCCTGAGTGTATAACTCAGTCTAAATCTCCAACTCTTCACCTGTCTCTCTGTTTTAGCCACATCTGCAAACTATCCTTCTTGTAGCCAAAGTAGTACTTTGTAAATCAAGGAAACTTCGGAAGCAAAGTTTCCTGGTTAGCCAGGCTACTGTGAAGGGTGAAAAACAGTTTCCCCCTGTTGGCTTCTATTTCACATAAGCATGGCTTTCAGAGCATGGTTTCACATTAGGGTAATGAACAAAACTTTTCAGCTTATTTATATGTTCTTCCAAGTTTTCTAATTTGGTCAGTGAACTAAAAAATAAAAAAAAATTATTCTTATTCTATAGCAGCCTCTGGTTTTCTTAGTTCAAATGGCAAAGTTCTTAATTTTGAGAACTAACAGAACTTGTCTTGTAGCTATCCTCTTTGCTGTATTTTTGTTGTCTGGCTGATGGCAAAAATATGTGCACCCATGGACATAGTACAGGAAAAGAGATACATGTCAATGCCAGATTTCTGGGGTGGACACACCTGAGCCCAGGTAGTCACAGCAGCACTGCTCACAGTGTGGCATGTTCTGTCCTGGAAGGATCCATAGGTCCTTGTGAATATACTCGGGCATTAACACTGCACACCTGCTATAGGGATGAATTCACCCATGCATACCATTGTCAAGCAGAAACTTGTAATGTTAGAAAATTAGGGCTATGTGTGGATGTGAAAGCATATCTGACGTTTGGATGCAGCAGAGCAAAGGCCAGGCATCTTTGATATTTGAGTGTCTGCGAAATGAACTTAATTTATTTGACAACACTGAGACGATTCAGTTTGTCCCGATGCCCTAAAGAATGAGTGATTCACCAAGAGGGCTGTGCCAGGCTGTTATCTGTCCTTGTGGGGATTCCTTCCTCTAACAACACTTCCATGAGGCTCCAGGTTTTTTAGTCCAATTAGCAAAATTCATGCCACAATTAACCAATTCATCATTCTCAAGCGGAAACATTTTGAGAAACTTTCTGTGCCTGGGCTACTAGGTATTTTGCTAGTGGACTATTTACATTGCCCAGCTGACAGCAACTATTGAGTCCAAAGCAATTGCTACATTTCTTTCTTCTCATAGTATGCTTCCAAGTGATAGGAGTCCAGGGAGTGGTATCCATTTTAAAAGCCTTTTGCATATTTAAAAACAATGACATGAAGGATTTCATGGCATGACTCCACTGCTCTAACTGTGCATGCTGCAACTATGAAATGTTTATATTGTGTATATAGTTATTATTGGCAGCACCCAAATGAATCACCAAAAGCCATTGGCATACAAAAAAATCTGAGTCACCAGAGATTAAAAGAAGAGAATGACAAAGGAGAAACATTAACAAAAATCACCATACAGTTTTGCAGATTTCTCCAGTAGCTCTAATGAAATTTCATCATTAATAGCAAGGGCCACATAACTAACTGTTATCTCTTATCCAAAGATATTGGGCATTTGTTTGAATGACTGGATGTGGTAAGAGAAATTGGGGGAAGAAATCAGACCAGGAATTTGAGTTCCCTCAAGGAATTTCTCTGTTGCTTAGTTTGTACACTATGGGCAATGCCCATAGCATGGATGTCCATACCATGCTGACTGTATGTTACTATGCGTTACTATGTCTAGCACAGTAAAATTTTATTTCAGATGAGATTTCAACATATATGGAGATAATTCTGGACAGTGGTGCATTACAGGAAAGGTATTGTTGTCTAATCTTTTAATATGAAATCTAGAAGCTAGCAATTTCTGACAATTTTTAGCAACATTGCAGATATTGGGTATGGACTACAGAGGTGGATCTGCTTATGTCTAGGTTTTCACAACATCCAGCTATTTGGTGAGAGCTACTGACCCCAGAGAGATGTATAAATGTCTCAGACTTTACACTGCAATGTCCAATGAGTATTAGTGTTGAGCAAAAATTGTAAGCTCCAATAAGTATGTTAATTTAAAATTTACTGTCCAAATAGGTGCTTGATTTTCTCGCCTTTTCCCTTCTCTGAGTTATATTTCAGTTAAAAATTGAGGTGAGAACAAAATATGCAAGAAATTTTAAACATCCCTATTTTCACTGGTAGAATTTTGGTAGCAACGTATGTTTTATTCTAATATTGCTATGACAGCTTGAGTTGTACTAACTAATGATTAAACCAGTTGGACTTAAATTGTCTTAACAGGCACAATAGTACAATGGATTTGAAAGGTGTTGAAAAAGTAAAATGATTCATCCAAGAAAACTAAAAAGTCAGTAACACAGTTTAAAGTAGGATTTTGCAAACCTGATCTATACATCTGTAATTACATAATTCTGTCCAACTATACCAAGTATTGCTGTCTATCAACTATAATTTCAAGTATTTTTCAGCCAATTTTTGAAAGCCCTTCGTGTCTTCCAAGACTTGAAATTGCAATCTAGCTATTCAGGGAAAAAAGATTAAGTTTAATTTTTTGAAAAAAAAAAAACCAGACCAAGAACTGGAAACTGAAATAGGTGATCAATTTGTAAACCAATTACATTTTTACCTTCTGCTCCGTTTTTTACAAAACTTTCTAAAAATGTTTTTTAAGCTCTGATTTTCAGCCAGATCAGTACTCATTTTCTATTTCATGAAAAATTCTATATGGCACTTCAGGCCAGAGGAAATGAAACTGAGAGTGATGTTTTTCATTGAATTCATTCAGTACAGAAAGTGGGAGATCTGAGCTAGAAAAGATCATTGAGATGGAAGGGGCTTACTGGGATGAGGCAGGAGATGACATATGAACTCTGTCCCACATAGAGGATGGCATCAGATTTGGGCTTGATTTTGTATATTCAATAATAAAGACATTAGTCTGTTGGGGAACTTCCAGCATCAATAAAGAGAAGACCAGAATAAGATTTTCTGGCAGATCTGCATCCTAATGCCTGTCCATGAAACATCTATCAAGGTGAAGTTTGTTCTTCTCATGATGTCATTTTTAATTATATCTAAAAAAAATTTCCAATATTGCTTATAGAAAATAATACCAAAGCAATCATCTTTTATTCAGGAAACATCAATGGTGTTCATGGGAATTCCCCAACAGCCACGGCCCACAGGCTGCAGTATGTTGATCAGAGAACCAGAGATACTCACCCCAGATTTTCAGAGCTACACTTCCATGTTGCTGGAAATTTAAGTTTGCCTAGCAGAAGTATCTAAAAACTACATGTAGCAAAGAATTTACTATGCTATTTCAAAAAGCTTATAACTTTTTGGTTTTCTCTTATAAACCTGGCAATACAATTCTAAACTTTCATTAATAGTGAGAATAAATAAAATATATTGTCTGGGAAAAATCATGTTTATAAGATACACCTTAAAAGTTTCATTTCAGTCACAGCAGAAAGACTCTAGTATGTTGTCTCCATCTGGTTCACTCATGCAGTTCACTGTCCAATTTACAAAACATGGAAAAGTTTCCTTGGAAACAGATTTCTAGGAAATCCATTTCCCGCCCCCCCGCCCCCCTGGTAAATTTCTTTACCAGCTTTTGGTTAAATTCAGAGCTGGTACAGGCAGGTGCACCTCTACATAAAACCTTTTTTTACTTAGTAAGTCTCTGATATTTTTAATCCAGAACAGTATACACATTTCTTGGAGAGAGCAAGAATAAGTACAAGCTGAGCAGCTGACCTCCAAAATTAAAGTTTCATTCTCTGATTTAAATGTTCTGTGATAATATCATAGCAAAGGAATTTCATTCTAATAGAAGTGTGAGGACAAATCCTGGCCTGCATCATGCTATTATACAGGAATGCCAAGAGAGAAATATCTCGTGAAACTGCCTTTTTTTCTCTGCAGAAGATATTAAGAATTAAGGAAGGTGATACATTCAGACCACTTCTTTCCTCACTGTCCCATAAATAGAGGTGGAAGAGAGGAACTGACATTGGCTAGGCCCTCTTCATGACATACACTCTTCCCAATACAACGATGTGTTTCCATAATAATCAACCAGCAGACTATGAGCAAACATCGATGTGCTATGCATAATCTTTTTCAGAACAAGGTTGTAGCCAAACAATGAAGTAGTCTATGAGTTTAGTGGTATTTTTCTATAGTCCCAGTGTCCAGTTTGACTGTCACATTCCTTTAGGACACATTATGTGTTTCACGGAAAAGTTCCATCTTTCTCCAAATGGGAAACTGAAGCACAGCCTTAAACACAGAAATTAAAGAGACTATTTTGAGAAACAATTGCCATCCTCCTCATTGGGTAAAAAGAGAACTGTGAAGTGAGAAGCCTGGGCAACTTCCCTTGTCATGTGAATCCAGTTAACAGCAAGCCACTTTAAAGAAAAAGTATGACCAGAATACTGCAGTTCTGTCCTATAAGTGATCTCCTTGTGGTCCCTGATCTCCAATCAGTGTCATGGACAGATGCATATAATTTACTACGGAACAAGATAATATATGACTTATGATTTGACTTTGTAAGTCATTTGACTGAAGAACAGAATTCTGCAGTGCATTTAACAAAACAAATAAACAAAAACACAACACAAAATCTGTAGCATTAAAATGGATTTTGTAAAAATCACTGGTGGTTTAACTGAATATCTGCCTGTTTGCAAAATAACTTCAGTTATCCTATTAATCATCTGATCTCATTTAATATTGTTTTATTCCATATATTCTGCAACTATGGTCTCAGGTGTTATAACATCAGAGACCATCAGGCAGGCAATCAGAAGACCTACGTGTTTGTACATAAGGTATTTCAGCCAAAATTTATGCTAGATATTAATAATTTTCAAGTAAAGAAAGATACTCGTATTTCACAGTCATCTTTCTTTAAAGGTTAGAGAGTCTTATGTAGAACACATGGTTTCTTTTAGTTCAGAATCATTGTATGTGACTTGTTATATTGTCAGTCACTGCAATGTTGTTATAAAAGTCATCAGAAAGGCATATTTGGGCATAACATATATTTCATTGTGCCTTTGAAAGAACAAATATGTTATTTAAGCTTGAAGAGCAAAGAAGGCTCAGACATTAGGAAGTTCAGGAAATAAGGCTGATCTGTACTGTCAGGAGAGATTTAGTTTAGATGTTAGGAAGACGTTCTTCACCCAGATGGTGGAACAGGCTCTCCAGTGGTCACAGCACCAAGCCTGAAAGAGTTCAAGAAGCATTTGGATGATACTTCCAGGCACATAATGTGATTCCTGGAGTTATCCTGTGCAGTGCCAGGAGTTGGACTTCAGTGATCCTCATGGGACGCTTCCAGCTCAAGATTATGTGGTACACAGGACTTCCAAACAAATGTTACGAAAAAATACAAGACAACCACAAATTTAAATTTGAAAATGAGTACAATCAATGTGTACCCAAGAGATCTAAAACTACATATAGGAGAGCACAACTCATATGTTCTCTTTCATCCAAAAGGAACATATTGCTCATTCCTACAAACAGTAAATATCAATCATCTGTTAGTATTCACAAATGAATTGTGTCTTAGACAACAGAACTGTGTTATACAAGACTGACTTCCACTGGTAATAGATGACACAGAGGAGTGTTGTTCTCACAGCAAATGCCATCTAGCTCACTTTTTGGTTAAAGCTGTATTGCAGAATTCTGCAAGGGAGGTGGCTCTTTAGAAAGCCTATTGATACATTCCCAATGGCTAAAATGTGTTATTTGAATCACTAGAAAACACAAAGCAAAACTAATTGAGCATTCATTTAGTCTTTACAAGGTCTTTGATACCTGTACGGTCCCATCTCACTGGTTTGAAAGCAAAAACATTCACAACACACTATATTGGCTTCACAAAAAAATTTTCACCAATTCTGACTGTTAGTTCCATTAGTTCATGATTGATGAGCATCTTGTAGCTACATTAGTCTGAATTTGATCCTCATCTGTTTCAAAATTGTGATACTAAAGTGGTTGTGATCCTATGTATTTCAGTGTTTTTATCCAATAAGGAGTTAGTCAAGATTGTACAGCAATTAATTAAAAAACTACTATTTTAGTGATTGCGAAACATCCTAAGTACAACACAGAAAATTTTCTGGCTTTCTTAAATGATGAATAGTTCCCTGAACACAGCTTTTCTTATCTGCACAGTCAAATAATTATTTTAGCTTTCAAAGCTTGCAAAAAAGCTTGCATTCATCTAGCTTTCAAATGTGCAAAGCATTTGACACTGCCTTACACAACATTCTTATCTAAATTGGAGAGACATGGATTTGATGGATGGACCAGTTAGTGGATATGGAACTGGGTGGATGGTAACACCCAAAGAGTTTCAGTCAGTGGTTGATGCCCAAGTGGCTTTCCTCAGGGGTTGGTAGTTGGAGCAGTGCTGTTTAACATCTCTGTTGGTGATGTGGACAGTGGGATCAAGTGCACCCTCAGCACGCTGGCCAATGACACCAAGCTGTGTGGTACAGACGACACCCTGGAGGGAAGAGATGCCATCCAGAGGGACCTGGACAGCCTTCAGAGGTGGGCCTATAAGAACTTCATGAAGGCCAAATACGGGGTCTGGGCAGTCCCAAACACGAATATAGGCTGGGCAGAGATTGAATTGAGAGCAGCCCTGGGCAGAAGAGCTTGGGGGTGTTGGTTAACAAGCTCATCATGACCCAGAAATGTGCACTTATGGATCAGAAAGCCAACTGTGTCCTGGGATGCATCAAAAGAATTGTGGTGAGCAGATCGAGGGAAGTGATTCTCCCCCTATACTCCACTCCCAGGAGACCCCTCCTGGAGTACTGCATCCAGCTCTGAGGACCCCAACATAATAAGGATATGGATCTCCTGGAGCAGGTTCAGAGGAGGACCATGAAGCAGCTGTATCAGGGAACTGAAGCACTTTTGTTCTGTGAAGACAGACAGTAAGCTGGGATTGTTCAGCCAGAAGAGAATGCTTCAGGGAGACCTTAGTCCTCAGCACTTCAGTCCTAAAGGGGGCCTATAGGTAAGGCAGAGAGGGGCTTTTTACAAAGGAGAACAGCTTCAAGCTAAAGGAGAGTAGGTTTAAAAAGGAAGACACTAGAAAGAAAATCTTTACTGTGAGGCTGTGTGGCACTGGCACAGTTTGCCCAGAGAAAACGTGGATGCCCAGTCCCTGGCAGTGTTCCAGGCCAGGGTGGATGGGGCTTTGAGCAACCTGATCTAGTAGAAGGTGTCCCATGGCAGGAAGCCTGGGACTCAGTGACCTCCAATTCTGTCCATTCCATGATTCTATGATTCTAAGTTGCGTGAATGCCCAAATGTTCAATCCATAGCATAGTGGTGGCAAAGAGTTCAGAGCATTTTGATCCACAGAAGTCAATGTGATTTTTGTTTTGATTTTTGAAGTATTAGAATCTACCCTTACAACCCCCTAATGGTGGTATTTGTTGGTTAGAGTTTTAATCCAAGGGCTCATTTGCAATTCAGAGGATGTGCTTTCTATTCAAAAACTAGTTAAAAAAAAAATATATATAGTTAAAAGTAACTTAATTTGATGGTGTTTATTGTCAGGTTTTGGCAATATATAATGACATATTAAACTTTGGCAATGAAAGAGATTTTAAGTCACTAGGAACCTAGTAAAATATTAGATTATGCCAATTTTTCTAAAAATAATACAGGAACTGTGTTTTCCATATAATTTCTTCACCACACGATTAATTGTTCCAAGAAGTTTTAAGACATTTATAGTGTTGTTACATTTTTAAGGTGAATATATCTTCAGTCATTGCAATTGCACCACATTTTGATTTTTCAAGAGCTGTTACAAGCATACTAATAATAAAAAGTTAAACTTACATTTGGTTTCTAATTATGGTTCTATATTTTGAATGCATATTTATAAGAAGTTTTTAATCAGTTCTGTGAAAAATTCTCTATTTTGTACCTCAGAGGATAAGTTATTTCAGTTAATAGTATTACTAATAATTTTTTAATAATTATATTACTGAATGTAGAATTTTATTATGTTGTACTAATAATTAGGCATAATTCTGGAATCTATGGTTTCTTATGAGTCAAGTATATTTTTTCTTTATTATAATTTTTTTTGTTATTATTATTACAAAGAAATGTTTTCATAAACCTTTTTAGAAGTGTTTTACCTTTCGAGTTGGAGAAAATGGACCTTGAAGATATTTTGGTCAAATGTTACTTGAATGAAAAACATACATTATATTTTCCAATTAAAAGGACTATAAAATGAGAGTCCTTGGTGCTAAATGGCATGCTTGAGCCTTTCAGACTCCTCCAAATCCCCATGAGGAAAAGCAGTTGTAACTCTTATGTATACAGCTGTGGAATACTGTTGGTGGAGAATCCAGTAGTTTCAGAAATCAGGCTGGAAGAGGATGAGGCCTTGAAAGTTTCAGGCTATAAATTCAAATAAGGATATTTATGTACATATAAACATCTATCATTTCCTATGGTATAAAAAGGTTTTATTTAGCTGATACACAAAACTAAAATGTTAACATTACTCTTTGGCAACTTCTGTCTTGCTTTTAATTTTTAGTTTTGTATTTCACGGTAATTTGTCAAAAAAAGGGGGGTTTTATCATGCTCTTATTATCTGAAATATTCTCCCAGTGTTTGACTAATAATTTGGTTTCCATTATCATACTGAATGCATGAAAATCTCTGCAAAGAAATATTCTAAAATTAAAGAAAAAATAGATGAGTGACAAAATTTCTCTGCATCTGCCTGAATTCACAAGATGTTATACTTTTCTGAAAAAGTTTGCATACATCTGAAGGTAGAATTTGCTCTGCGGTTTTCATAATCCAGAGTTTGCATGGAAGCTGGAAAGAAATGGAAGAGAGGGTTGCAGACAGATCAACTAGAAAAAAATAAACCAAATAAAATATTTTCTTCTCTTTAACTTCTTTTAGTATAACTTAATTTTTTGATGAGCAACTTGGTGTGGAATTAAAAGTGAAAACATTTAAAATAATAAAAAGGAACATATGGCTATTTCAAGCTTTTGTTGTTGAGATGATTCTTCACATGAAAGATTTTAACAAAGTCCAATATCACTTTTATCCAGAGTGCATGAGAACTGTGGTTTACTACCTAGGATTTAACAAATGAAACTTATTCTCAGAGGCACAAATAGGATGAACTGAAATTGCTTTCTGTTCTGTGGCAATGGAAAAAATTTAATAGCTTCTTCATTCCCACTTGGGAGTGATCTATCTTGCTCCTGTGATGCTAATTAACCAGTCATTACAATTTACAACATTTTGCCTTCCTCTGTTCCATGATAACACTGTTCAGGAGATATTGACTTGCCTTAGCCTATTGGAAAGATGTAGTCTTGTAGGAGTAAAGATGAGAACATTTGGTGTGATACAAAAGGCATGAATTTTTAGCTATGATGTCAGCATACTACCATTTCTCAAACTCATCAAAAACTCATCTCAAACTCAATTCAAAAGTAAGTATTAGAAATTAAAGGACATCAAGTGTATTCAAAATTGGGTGACTAAAAATGTTAATTCAATTACAACATGTTTTGGCACTCTTCTTTCTACAGATGTCTGTTTTAAGTTAAACATTGGGCATCTTCCAATACAAATTTGTAGCAGTTGTTTTGGTGGAAAATTGAATGATGCAAGTGTTTTGATGACTTCCAGATGCTTTATTGATAGCTGGGTAGGTAGGTAATGTAGGCAAATAGCAGAGACCACACAAATAAATTTAATAGAAAGAAATCCATACAAGCAGACATATTCTAGAAATGCTTTGCTTGTAGCACATTATCTGTAATGAATTAAATACAATTGTCTGGAAAAACAGTAGGTATGTGTCTGAAATTATGAAACCTGCTGTCAGTTCAAACACAAAGAACCATTAATAAAGCATTTTCATAATATAAAAATATGTAAAATTATCATTTTATTATTTATAAGTAGCTGTGCGAAAAATCCTTCCCCCTCCGTACCAGCCTGCTCTGTTGGTATGTATGAAGACCATCAGCTTCAGCTTCTTCAGCATGTTTCCTTCTGCATTTTGAGTACTCTCTATCCAGATGGATTATTTCCAGTGTCTGGGAAGGATTAGAAGATGAGGAGAAGCTCTTTGGCAGTTTCCTTCTGCTACATCAATGCAGTGGCAATCTCAGTTTAACTGTTAATGTGGCAGATTTTCAGGTCTATATGCTTTCATATCAGCTTTTAAGTCTATGAACAGGCTTAGAGTCATGATTCAGGTAAATTCTGAAAGATCTCACATGGCTGTCATTTATCCATGCCTTGCAAATTCCTTTTTCTATGCAGTCCTCAACTTATTAATCTGTTTCTTTTTCCATTTTTCAATTTTTCCCCAAGTCTCCAGAATCCACCCTTTCATTCTTTGACCAAGGCTGTGCCTTTGCCTTAGATGCAGTGATCAAAAATACTGGTAAGGACAAGAGCCTATTTATGGCAAGTGGCATATAAGCATAGAATTTATAGTTGTCCTACTCAAGTCATGTTTCATTGCATGTTTGTCTAGGCTTCTATCCCTGCAAGATGCTGAAGTATCCAAAGGCAATAATAAAGTCTCCTCTTGTGTTTGGTAAACTTTAGATTCTTTATCAATGCTGGAGGTAACAAAGCAAATGGGAATATCACTCTTGTGATACAGTAGAGTTCAGTCACAAATTCTGGCCTCCTTTTCCCAGCTATGTAGCTGTTAACACTTAATTGCCTCATCTACACTACCAAGCACAGATACTGGCACGTTTTCTTGTGTTGCAAAGAGTGCACACAGCTATCCCTCCTTTTTAAAGAGAATTATTTCCAAAAAAGAAAGACCATTGAGTCCTAGTGATGGGGTTGCAACAAAAACAAAAAATCCAAACAAACAAAGAAACCAAACCAACCAAAAAATGAATCACACAAAAACAAACAAACCACAAAAAACCCAAACAAACAAAAAAAGAGCATTGCTTCCAAACTAATTTAAGGATTGTTTGGCCTCAGGTTTTTCAATGTATTCACTGCAACCCACAGCACTATGATGTATATATTATACAATTCCTTATGGCATATCTTCTGTTATAGAACTGCCATGTATATAGAACACACAGAAATAGGGAAGTTTCAACTCTGAAGCAACCTTCTGCAATAGCCTCTTTTGACTTATCAGAATAACTCTTTCTCCAAAAGTAGGATACTTCTGGCTACCCTTCATTTAAAGAAAGTGAAATACAATAGGTAAGAGCATTTATGTGATATTTAACTAAATATATCACCAGAGATGGCTTTTTTCCTTGTATTTTAGTTGTAAACAGCAGTGGTTACTATGGCATATTTGCACAGCATAACTCAGTTATACTTTTAAAAGATAGTTGTGTCAGATGTCAGATACAATTAACAATGACAAACCCGCCATTTTTACAGAAGAGACCTAGACTCTCCACTTGCCTCCCTCCATCCCCTGTGATTTTTAAAACACTTTTATAATGTAGGCAGTAAAACTCCATGAGGTGGACACTGTGTTTAATCACATTGCCTGGGACAAGCATTCTTTTAAAAGTTGATCCTTCAAAAAATTTGCTTTTCTTACTAGTGTGATGCACAATCATCATTTGGGAATTTTGTTAATATATTTTTTCCTTCTAGGATTCCACCAATTTTCTTGATATTTTGTAACAAATTTTTCCCCCCTAATTTTCAGGAACATCTGAGCAAATTAAGTTTTAATGTCAGAAATCTTAATACTTCTGTACTACAGATGGATAACTACTCAGGTGCCAGGAGATACTTCCTTCTAGCGTGCCAAATATTATGTCTATTCTTAATGTATCATTTAAAATTAACACTAAAACTGCAGATATTACATGGAGGTTCACACTGAGCTTTGTTTCATCCTTCATTTGTAAGACTTTTAAATTCTATCTATGGAACTCTTTATTTTGCCTCTGAAATCTCCCTATAGTATGATGTCAAGTTCTTATACAATATGAGTGGGATCTTTGGTTACCTACCTGTTCAAATTGCTATTTTGAGTGAAATATGTTGATCATCTTGAGTGCCATCATGAAGAATGTACAGGAAAACCAGGGGGTCAGCCTCAGCAAGAATGGATTTATAAGAAGCAGGTCCAGCTGAGTAACCTGATCTCCTGCTTATGATAGTGTGACCTGCTTAGTGGATGAGGGAAAGGCTGTGGATATTAGCTAGTTAGACTCTTGTAAAGCTTTAAACACCATTTCCCACAACATTCTCCAGAAGAAACTGGCTGCTCATTGCTTGGAGGGGTGAACTGTTTGCTGCATAAAAGCCCAGCTGGGTGGCCAAGCCCAGAGAGTGGTGTGAATGGAGTTGCATCCAGCTGGTGGCTGGTCACGAGTGGTGTTTCCCATGGCTCAGTATTGGACCAGTCCTTTTTATCATCTTTCCTGATGATCTGGATGAAGGGATCATAAACTTCATCCTCAGTAAGTTTGAAGATGACACCAAGTTGGGCAGGAGTGTTGATGCACTTCAGGGCAGGAAAGTTCTGCAGAGGGATCTGGACAGGTTGGATTGATGGGCCAAGGCCAAATGTATGAGGGCCAACAAGGCCAAGTGCTGGATCCTGTACTTGGGTAATAACAACTCCATGCAATGCTTGGGATGGGCTTAGGACAGAGAGGCTGAAAAATTGCCTGGCAGAAAAGGACCTGGGAGTACCTGTTGGTAGCAGCTGAACATGAGCCAGCAGTGTGCCCAGGTGGCCAAGAAGTCCAGTGGAATCTTCACCTGTATCAGGAATAGTGTGGCCAGCAGGACCAGGGCAATTATTTATCCCCAGGTACTCATCCCTGGTGAAGCCACACCTCAAATCCTGTGTTCAGTTTGGGGCCCCTCACTACAGGAAACACAATGAGGTGCAGGAGCATGTCCAGAGAAGGACAACACAATTGGTAAAGGATCTGGAGCACAAGTCTGAGGAGGAGCATCTGAGGGCATTTAGCCTGGAGAAAAGGAGCCTCAGGAGGGACCCTGTCACTCTTTACAACTACCTGAAATGAGGTGGCAGAGAAATGGGTATTGGTCTCTTCTCCAACATAACAAATGAGAGGACAAGAGAAAATAGTCTCAAGTTGTGCCTGAGAAGGTTTAGTTTGGATAGTAGGAAAAAATTCTCCATGAAAAGGATTGTCAAGTACTGGAATGTATTGTCTAGGGAAGTGGCTGGAAGCCCTTGAAGTATTTAAAAGATGTTTGGATGTGACATTGAGCAACCTGGTTTAGTGGAGGGCTTGGCAGTATTAGGTTTCCAGTTGGACTCAGTAAATATGATTCTATATGAGGGAGCTCATATCTGTCCTGACTTTAGAATACTAAAAAGTAATGTTACCTGCATACTGTTTGCAGGTTAGGCAGAGTAATAAACCACAGAAGAGGCTTGCTTGTCAAATTTTGCCCACTGATATCCCAGGAATTCTAGGTAAGCATATGTTTTGTTTTGGTAGTTTATAGGTGCAGTGCCCAGATCTGAAGACCATATTTAAGCCTGGGGAATTCTGATTTTTGTTTTTAAAAATGACATATGCTTTCTCAGCACACTGAGCCTCACCTAAAAAAAATCCACTGCGCAGGCTCGAAGGGCACACCTACGCAGGGAGAGCCCTTCCCAAATCTTCGTTCGCGAAGATTGGCCATTATTATACTTTCTCAGAGTCAAAATACTTGGAAAATAAAGGTTCTCTCAAAGGCTACTTTTCAAACTCTAAGAAAAATTTTTCATGTATTAGTAATAGGTGTTTTGACAGTTGGCGTGCTGCATGCAAAATGAACTGTAACATCTTTTAAGGCAGAGTTTAGGATTTCTTCTAATTGATAAATCTTCACTTTTTCTATTTTTCACATTGCAAAAAGAAACAGGACAACCACTGCTTTATTGTAATCTCTTTTTGGAGTTATTTTCCACCAAACTCAACATTAGAAGAGGACCAATTTGCTACAATCATTAAATTATTTAATAAAGATTTCAAAGACAAGTTGTAATGTGTTTTAGTATGCACATTAAATGTTATTTAGGGCAATTTTAACTACCTAATAGACTGCAATTAATCATACTTTTTCCCCAGTTCTTCCTATGAGGGTAAACATTCAGATTCTGAACATCTGACTTTTGGAGGGGATCCAATCACAAGGTTTCTGAATATGGTCACATCAGCATCTCTGCTATTTAAATTTCCTTTGGATTTGCATTATGCAATATTCTTTCTCAAACACTAGGCTTTTACAAACCTTAGCAGCTAAAATATTTGGGATCAAAACTATAATGAGAAAATTACAAAAGAGAAAAAAATGTGATATAACTCTCAAGGCAAAAATGCTATCACTAAATTTTAAATATGAGAAAAGCATCAAAGTATGAAACACTTAAGCCTTTAAATAACCTATTTCCAGCAAATACTTTTAACTTGCATGCGAGACAGTGACAATCAGCTCCAAGATGATATTTAATCAGGAAGGATAGATTTCAGGATAGGATATTGAATCCAGACATAGATAATGTGATTTTGTGGCTGTATTCAACAAAGAATTCAGGCACCTGACATTCAGAGTTGTTACTGCTCAGTTACTATTTCTTCCCAGTGTAATTCCCAAGATACATTACCTATATACTATATTGTTGGATTGCAATTTTCTGAAGTTTTCTTCTTCTGGACATCCTAAGAACTGTCACAGACTGAGTAATTCAACATAAATATTTTCTGTTCACAAGCAGTTCACTGAGAGACTTTGCTGACTTGTTGGATCCTTCAGTAACATAATTGTTTTCCTTTAGAAGAATTATTCTCCATTACAAAGAAATAATCATTGGAACACTCATTCAGAAATAGCTCAAGGCCTTTCTCTGCTTGCAAAAAACCATGAATATCAAAACCACTTCTCAAGTCAGCACCAGGGTAGGGAAGGCTGCTGCTGCTGCTACACCAGCATGCTGGAAAGAGCAATGTCAGGGGAAGGATGGTGCTGGGACTGGCTTCCCACATCCTGCATAAGTATTCCAATCAAGAGGGGTTTAATGGTCAGCTGGGGAGGGCCAGTAAGTCAGTGTGGCACTTGAGTTCTGTCTTTGGTGATAGCTAAGAAGGGATAAGCTTGCTTTTCTCCATCTTGAAGGTAAAAGCTTCCAATACCTCTGCACTTCCTGGAAGCCACAGAATTGCTAATTTGCAGAATCTTTTGGATAGATCACCAAAACCAAAGAAAGGCATATTTCAGCTCAGGCAACATAGAAAAGAATAATCACCACCAAAAACCCCATAACAAATCCCCCCCCCCTCCCCGCCACCCCCAACAAAACACCACAAAACCCCAAATCTGTTTCAGAGAAATATTTTGCAGAAATTGTTAAAGAAACATAGATATTGAGTTAGTGAACAGGTCTTATAATTTAATTAATGCAAGATGTATTTAATAGTTTATCCTCTCTTTTCTCTTTTTTTTGGAAGTAAATTCAAGAGAATTACCCTATACACACTCCCAAGAAATAAGTACAAAGTCCCATCATAAATACTATAACATTAAGCACTCAAAGATCAGGAAATTCTGAAGCAAGAAGGTGTGTTGGCTACTTTATTCATTGTGAGAACACACTATCAAAGGAGTAAGATGTATTTGGGAAGTCCTTGATACATTCTTTTCTTCGTCAGGAAGAAGCAATTGCAAAGTGCATAATCACTACTCAAAAGTAAGGTGTAGGAATACCTTCTGAAAAAACCAGTTTTTTAAAACCAAACAACCCATTCTTCAGAGTATGTATGAATCAGGAAGCTGTTTCTTTGTTTTGTATAGCAGGGTCACAGCCTATTCTTTTACCTTTCTGTGCCGGTTTAAAGGTAAACCAGCAGGAGAAATGAACGCAACACAAAAGAGATTACAAGTCAGAATTACAATTTAATAACAATATTACAATAAATGCAATGGCACAAAGAGAAAAATTGGTTTTAAACCACAAAACCCCAGAAGTATAACCCAGCACCCTGAGGCACAAGCACAAAAGGGTTTGTTAGCCCCTATGCTGAACCCTATGTGGTTCCCCCAAGTCCAAAGTGGAAAACCCTGTTGGTGCAGCTGACAGTTGCAGTCTGATGGAGAGTGGTGGTCTCCTCCTGTCAAGGTTTCCGGTCTTCCTCTGGGTCTAGTGAGTGACCCCTGAAGTCTTCTTCCCCCAAGATATGTACCCCCAGGTCCAGGTGGGAGCACCCAGTCCCTCCCCCAGGGCAGGGAGTCACACAATGGGTGATTAACTCTGTGAGTCATAGGGTATTTTGGAACCGTTGATGGCCCATTAGCAGACACGCCCCCTCAGGCTGGGTGTGAAGGTGCTAATGACTCCCTGGAGGAGAGTTATCACAGCTCTTATCTCACAGATGTCTTTCACACCCAGCTCACAACCTGAGGGGTCAGGTGTGCCCTGGGCAGCTGCTGCAAATGGTCCATTGTTCTTGGGAAATGAATAGAGGGGTGTAGAATACATAGCTTTGATCACCCCCACACAGTGTTAAACTGGTCCCATCTGCTGAACTAGGACACTCCATTTTGTTAAATATAAAATTCCACACATTGTTTCCCCATAGAGAATAAAAAATATATGACTGAGTAAATGCAGGTGAAGACAAATGCATTTTCAGTGTTTCACTGATTCTGGATTGCTCAGTATCAGAAACTTGCAAAAATGTGATGTTCTCTATAGGTCTTATTAGATAAATTAATTTACAAACTGGACGTATATTGTATACTACTCAGACTAAAATCTGAAATTGTAGATAATTAGGCAAATCTGAAGGAAGCTACACAGTAATATATGTGTGATGCTAGGTTGTAAAAAAGAAAAGCACACTATAATTAACCACTATCCTCATTATTGCCCCTAAATACCTGGTAAATCATATCAAAATGATGGGACTCCCTTTGTACTTAAAATTTCTAAACCAGAACCTACTACAAAAAATAGACAAATGATCATGTTAGGTAATGGTTTAATGAGGTGTTTCTTTGATTTTCTAACTATTCTATCCCTGGACAGTAGACATAAAACCATTGTAGTACTTAAGGCTGATTTGTTCTGCAATATAAATAATCTATATGTTAGTTTTGACAAAAAGAATGATTGCATAATAATATTGCACTGAAATGTTCTCTCACAACTTTCCATTTTTCTTCATTGTACAAAACCCATTAGTAATAATAAATACAAAGTGAATCAAAATAGGGAATTATTTGCAATGAAATACTTGATATCGAAGCCTGCATTGTGAAATTTTAGGGAAATTTCAAAAAGAAACAATAACCAATATATTGAAAGACCCATTGGACAAAAAAATTGTAATATTTTCCAGAATGTTTCCATAGAGAAAAGAAAAACAGATGATTTCCTAGAAAATTTACATTTGGCAGCTGGATTTATTATGTGCACATGTTACCCAACAAGAGGACTTTTCTGAACTAAGTGTACTAAGAAAGGGTATCCTGTAGAGCAATTCATACTGTGATTAATGTCATGAAATTTAGGGCAAGAAATAAATCTGGGTTATCAACAGAGCATATATTGTTTTGGTACATCTGCTTCATCTATCAGATTGTCACACATTTTAAACATGAGACATTTAAATAAGAATAGAGACTACATCAGATCCAAGTAGGCACAAGGCCTGTGTTAAAAGATTTCTGTTTCTTTTTGTGTAAAACTGCTAGTTTTCAAAACTAAACTTATAGCATCAAGCCCATGCTGAAGATTGCATATACTTCTTCACTTGTTTGTAGTGGAGAAGATACTCATATATCATTTCTGAGGAACACAGTGATTCTATATATGTACTGTAAAGCCTTCAGAAAGAAGAAGCAAGGGGTACCTGAAACCTACATTCATGGTCTGGGATAGAGGACAGGAACAAAAAGGAGGTAGGAGATGCTTTTTGTAACAAGGCAGGGTTCAGCTGAAAGTAATTGTTCAGAGTGCTTGTTTCCTTTGTTCCTAGCTCCAATCTTTTGATGCAGGAGCCCCTTTGATTTTTACTCCAAGTGTGTCCTGTATCAGCCCACACGATCATGATTTGTGCACATAGAACTTGTTTATTAAGCAGAGAGAGAGAACCACACACCTCCAAGGAACTTACTTCATTTTCTAAAAGAAGCCATGCAAAATAAGATAAAGCTAAGACTCTGCTACATTTTAGTTGATATGTGCAAAATTATTTTATAACATGATTGTCTTACAAATAATCAAGATGCTTCTGGGCTGTATGCGGGGATTGGTTATTGCCACATGTGAACAGCCTAGAGCACTTAAGAGCCAGCTCAGTAGTAGTAAAACAGACCTTGAAAGAGCACTGTATTTATTTGTTACCAGCCTATAAAAATCTTTCTCATTGTGACCACCAGACACAAGCACAGAAGCCCAAAGGGATATGTTATTCCACTGACATAATAAAAATACAACGTCCATTAATCATAACGGTTTCATTGCCTCTGTCAGCAGAACCATCCATTTTGAAGAAGACTGTGTACATTTTACATGGATTCTGGAGGCTCCATCATTCCAGGGAACCCCCAGAAGTGGCAACTTCTTGGTCTTTCTTTGCAAGACAGCTGAGTTCTTCTCTGTCAAAATTAAAAATCAATGAGAGGAATCAGAGAATGAGAGAAAAAAAATCACCTCTGGAAAATGGTAAGAATAAACAGGGATAAATAAAATACATTGGGATAAATAGGACAAGTTCAGAGCACATTTTTTTTGACAATTCTAGGGGGAAAGCTACCAGTTATCCAGGTGTATTTGTCCAAACATAGGATCTGTCAACTTCAGGTCTTTGAATGTGTTGTAACCACACTGAAGCATAGACTTTCCACTTCAAGTCAAAGATGTCATCAGTCTCAGGAACTCTGAGATGGCTCCAAAAACCAGGCAATAATCTCTATGATGCTACACTTATGGCATGGACTTACTATGCTTTAATGGCTCTTGGAAGTTTTGGGTAATTTTTACAATAGAGAGGAAAAATGATTGTCCTTTGCTTCTCCAGCAACATGTTTCAGGCTCAGGCATAATATCTTGGTTTTCTACTCATGCTGTGATGAAAATAACCAATGTAGACTGGCCCATTTGTTCCAGTCATGCAAACAATACCCTGGATTTTTGTCACAAAACCATATTTTTCCCAAAATATGGGGTTACTTCGTGTATTTCTCAAAATAGCATGTTGCAGTTTTGCAGTAACCAGAAGTTTACAGCTTATGTATTCATAACATGGTATACAGACATATGGTTAGAAGTCACAAAAGCAGACACTTTACATTTTAGCAGTGTAACATTTATGAAATTGGGAGGTCAGCACTAAGTGTCTGTCCAGGTGCTTGTGAACTGCAAATCCTAAACTTATAGCCCTGAACACTGGAATATTCTCAACTAATTTTTTTCTGACCTTGCAGTTTCATCACTGAAAAAGACAACAAGGCTGCACAAAATAAGCTGCATAAAAATGCTTGGTATACTGTTAAGCAATCCTCATTGACTCAAATTCAACAATAGTTATTATTAAGCACAAAAAAATTCCTAAATTCATACTCTACTAGGACGAGTAATTACTAAGTGTTGTCTATGTGCTCAGTGTTTTGCTGAATGACAGCTCAGGTTTTATTCCAGGGCCTGACAAAAATTTAAGGTACTACCAAAGGGAGACATTCCTTTGTGAAATTCAACAGTGGTCAATATAAATCTCAATATAAATCAACAATTGCTACAATTTCTCCTGTCAATCTTTTACTCTTTGATCAGACAGTGGAGCACAGAAGACAAATCTCTTGGCTTCAGAAGAAAGCATTTGAGACCGCTGAGAAGAAAATACTATTTTCTACCAAAACTCATTTAAAACGTTATTGTCTAACGTGTCATAAGTTGAATCAAAAACTTCTATTAAAATTTTTTGTAGTGTTCAAGTTAAAGAAAATGGGGTTTTTTTGAAGGTGATTTGCTAATCTACAGCTAAAAGTACACAGATGTGTGTTAACTTACTTTACTGATCCTTTATAAGGAACTTGATTTAGTGGGGTCTGGGGTTGGAGTATGAGTTTATAAGTGTTCATAATTGTGAAATGCTCACCACTGTATCTGTAATAGTGTTGTGTCTTAGTTGCTGAAAGTCTGTTAATCTACCCTGAGGTGTTAGTTCTGGATGAGCAGTCATAGTTTTATATGGGTTCGAATCTGCTTCTAAACCTGGTCCAGAGAAATCCTTCCTTTTCAGCTGGAAACCAAGAAGTTTCATTACTGCTACTTCATTACTACTGTTGCATAAAGTTTTGAAAAGGTAGGAGGGGGAAACACAACCCCAGCAGAGCTGTGGCACTTGAAGCCTGTGGAGGAGGCAGCCCCAGACTTAGGAATTCCCCCATGCAGAGAAGGTATCTGGTATCTAGTACCCGATTTAAAGAAACTTCACTAAGTTGTTGTACATTCAGTAAATCTTTACAGGCGAACACCTTCAAGTATGTGATATTGATAGGACACAAATTCCCATTGTTTAGTTGAAAAAGTTCTCAATACACGAAGCACTCAGTTGTTGCGAGAAAATTGCTCTGTAAGAAAGTTGTCTGTCTTGGGTTGAGCAGGCAAAATGCCAACTGTCCGAGACAGAGTGAAAAGGGAAGAAGAGGGAGAGTGAAAAAAAATCCAAACCAGGATTATGCTGAAACTAACTCCATGTATTTATACAGAAAAGAGAAAATTAAGAGAAAACTACGATATAACACACACAAGTTATATATAACAATAACCTCCTACTCCCCAACTAATATAAAGTGTATTACTCTAGATTCATAAGCACTTTAAAAAACACCTAGCAAGAAACAGAAAGAGTAACAACAAAATATTTCTACTTCCCTAAACTCAAACAAAAGGCAATGAGCAGCAACAGCAGGAGCAAGGCCTAACAGGGCAGAATAATGGCAGCATATCTTCTCTGTACCGCAGCTATGGTGGAACTGACCTAACACCTCTCACTGCTACCCCATATGTTAAGTTTGCATCATCTGGTATGAAATACTTCTTTGGTTACCCAGTCAGGTGATAGCTGTCTCTACCAATCCACATATATTCTTTGAGACTGCTAATTTGAGGCCTAGCTAAAACCACTCAACAGAGTGGGTTTCCAGTAATACATTATGTTAGTGATTCAACACTGAATGTGCTCAATTGGAATTAATGAACTCTTTTTTATTATTTTATTTTTATTATTATTGCCACATTAATCATAATTACAGGTTACCTCACCAGTCAGTCAACACAGAAGGGAGATAAAACAGGTTACTTGCAATGTACACCATACAGCCCCTAAGGAATCAGTATGACTCCAATTTTTAAAAATAATTTTTACAAAAGCATCTTTTCCCAGACCACTAATTTATGAAATCTGAGACAGATCACTTTTGAGTGGTGGCAATGTTTACCCATGGATTTTTTTAAATATTAGCTTGATATGTTACATGATACTAACTTCAGAATACAGTGACATCTTGGTGATCTTTTTGTTAGGGAATCAAATAATAGAGAAAAAATAAGGGAAGTTGGAGAGCCTTTCAGGCACTGCATGTAAACCATAGGGAATTACAGTTGCTCTACTGTAGTCAGTCTCCTAAAACAGCCCAGCAAAGCACAGCACACCACACACTCAGGTCATTGGCTCATGGATGTCTAGTTGCATACACTTTATTTGAGCACCATCTCTTGTTGGAGAGGATTTTAAAGCAATGTGTAAAATTCAATGACTATATATAACATCTTAATGTTACGTGTTATGACACAGATTAGAATGTATTTTCTTTTGTCTGGGTTGATAATCTGGGTTGTCACGAGGAATTGTTTTGCTTCTTTTTTACTGGCAGAATGCGTAGCAGAAGGTGCCAAAGGCAAAAGAATTGAAGAAGGCTGTAATAGAAAATTAAATGCATGTATTTGAGGAAAAATAAACCATACTCTTTTGTTTATTAGTGTGACTTATAAATATTGCACATACTTTGTATCAGTTATGCACTATAAACAAAAACTTCTTTTTGCTCTATTTTGTAATCTGTGAAATGGCAATACAAGTGCTTATGGAAGAGTTTAAAAAACCCTATTAAATACCAATAAAGAATTTAAATTCTCTGGCTGCATACATGGTGTAGATGTGCTCTCAGTTTTATCTGTGAAGCCTGTAATATCTGGGCAGAGGACTGAAGAATAAACAATGCAAAAGTGAACTGTGCAACCCAGGTGGGAGCAAGGCCAGTCAGTTGTTTTTATAAGCTGATGTGCTATAAGAGGACAAGGGAGCAAATCCACTAGGAAGCCTGAAACACTCAGGCTTCAGAACTGTGACCTCTCAAGGAAAACAGTGTGTAAAAAATTACAACTATTAAGTCTTGACAACAGTCAGCCATAAGTCATGACCTCAGTCAAAGATTTCAGCTTTAAAGCAAATTGTCTTGTGTACACACGTGTGTGATAAAACCTTTTGGTGCTTCAGGCATTAGAAAGTTCTCAGTCTCCTTGTCACTGTTATTTAACTGAGGTCTCAAGCCCTCTAAAAGTGAAGTATTTCCTTTTTTTATTTCTTCCCAATGAAAAAATAAATATTCTACTCTGTTTCTTCAGGTGTTCAGTTCAGATGAAATAACAATCAACTTGAAATTTGTCAGCCTCTCAAATCTAAGTGTATTGTCCTGCATTTAGTTCATATGTTATTAATGTTACCTTGAGTCCTGTTAGATAGAAACTTTGCTGGGTGTTGTGTTCTTTTTTATATTGTCAGGAAAATTACTACAACACTCTGGATTAAAACAGCAATTTTGCTCGGATACAGGACCTGAACTGGGCTTGCATAATCCAAAATATCTAATTCAATGAGTGCGGTGGCAGTCTCTTCAATGACTTCAACAATATACAAGCAAAGATGCAGTGATAAAAACTGTAGTGACAAGGCAGACCCCAGTTCTTTCCAACTTCCATGGAGGACGCCCACATTTTTAGTGCCTAACAGGTCTATCTAACTACCTGAAATACTAAGACAGATGTTTTAAATGAGAGGAAATGGCTGTCAATGCATTAAGATGACCAAAGCAATACAGAATGAGGGAAGGTAAATGAAATAAAATGTGCTGTCTTATGTAATGTTGTCATAGAGATGTTGGATTGCTGAAGGTATAAGCACATGTAACTATTTTCCTCACTAAGACTATATATTTGACAGGAAGCGCTTTCAGGTTTTCCCCACTGTTGACCAGATTTTAGCTGCTGCAAAAGAGCCAGTAGCCAGGATCAGGGGTTTCTCTTTTCTGAGGTACAAAGAGAGAATTTCGGCTACCAAAAAATAGTCTGAGATGTAAAAGCACAGACCTGGCAAAAGTGCCCCTAATTTTAGTCTCCTAACAAATCCCAACTTAGATACAAAAATTCATGGGAAAAATTAGGGGTGTAAAAGGGAGAAGAATGCTGAGCAAGATGCTTACATCAGGCATAGAAAATGGGCATGAGAAGAGCTGAGTCAAAAAGTATCCTAGACAGTCTTCTGTAGCTTAATCTCTACATCAAACCTTTCCCATAAGGAAGCCAAAGTAAGAATTGCCTTGTCCACTTTTATCTGAAATTCCAGACAGAACACTCTGCCAGTGGAGAGAAAACTAGTTTTTGATTACTGTCCTGCTTGAGAAGATATCACAATATTTAGCACCTTGCTACATATTTGTCCAAGACAGATGTAGTCATTACATGTGTGTTGCCCTTGGAATTTTCTAGAAAATTATGAACTTTGTGATGATTATTATTAAGTCAGGAAGGCAGAATTAAAATGACTGGGACTGTGCAATAAAGCACAGAAGACATCATTAAAGATAAACCTGGGCTTCAAACCTCCAAGTAAGTGAGGACTTAATATAAACAAGTTAGCCAGAGACTCAAAATCCCAGCATTACTTGGTATGCTATTCTAAAGAGAAAACAAAACATCTCTGCCCCCAGTCTCTGAGTTTGAAAAGGCTTGCTTTGGGGTTTTCCAAATAACTGTCTTGAAAATATTTCTCAGTGATGAGTCCCTTCTCAACCATTTACAGGTTTCTTGCCTGTGTTTATGTTCTTATCAGCACAGTCAGTATCAAACTTCAAAAACACAGGCTAACATATGCAACAGGATTTTTTTGCCTACTGATTTTGATTTCAAGGACAAAAAAATACCTTTTTTTTCTTTTTTCTTTTTTTTTTCTTTTTTAACTAGGAGCAGAAAGGAATGTCTTTTCCATTTGTACAGACATGCACATCTGGTAAGAGAAAAACATTGTGGAGGAGTCCCCTCTTAAACCACTGACAGCACAACATAGCACAGTACACTACAAAGAAGGCAAAAGGCTGCATAGATAGACTTAACGAGGATTTATTTGTTCATTTGTCTATTTTGTATGATAACAAAAAGGGCAAGAAAGCTGCTTAAAATCAACATAGAGGCCCCAAAAAGTCTGAGTGTCAACACTGCCGATTACTCTTGCATTATTACTTCTGCTGAGCATCAGGAAAATGTCTGACTTTTTTTTCCTCAGTCTCATTTCTTACCCTCCTTTCCAATCTTTTCCACAGTAATCTACAATTCCATCTAAGGAGATGCAGTCTGCAGGAACTGCTTAGGGTCTGGAAGTTTGGACTTCTCAAGTTTTCATTCCATCTGTGACACTGTTCAAAAACTACAGCAAGATACTTCCCCCTTCTGTCTCAGATTGCTCATTATGCCCATCTTCAAAGTGGTTGTAAGTAATCTGTAACTCTGCTTGTATATCTGCACTGTCCAAACCCCACACTGTTCCTGGTCCATATCCAAGAAAGGCAGAGGTGGCAAAGCAGGCCCTGTCACAGTGTGATGACAATGACAATCAAAGCAATATTTTGATGAGATAATAGGACTGCAGACACTAAAGGTCTAGTTGTGGATCTATTGAGTTTACACCATATACAGTCATGGTTTCTGTTTTCTTTTCCCCCAGGCAAAACGATTTAAAGACATAGTGAGAATAATTGGTGAATGGTTCCATTGTACATTGAAACTGAAATAATTCACATGAATTCATAGCCTTGTTATAAATTACCTTTAAGGGAATAAGGCACTGAGATAGAGAATTCTACACACATTTCAAAAGACCATAAAATATTACTAGATTTTCAAAACTCATCTTTTAACTTTTATATTTCTCATTGCTATTTATATGTTCACTCTGCATTTCTATTACTCCGAATTGTTGCTGTAAACAAGAGACATTAAGACTGAATGACAATGCTAGCAAAACATTAAAAGATCATAGTAATATAATTTTTTTCCGAGACATATATAGCACAAATGCTCCAATTTTGCATTTTTACAGCGTCATTAGATAATTCTGTATTGCAGTTTAATAGTCTGATTGTTATCTTTCTGTTCTCAGTGGTTTGTTGTAATTTATGAAGTTCAACAGCACTTTTTTCAAGATATACATATTTCAGTATGTGCATTATAAACTTTTCCAAGGGAGGGCAATGGTTTGTCCAGGTCAAAAGACCAAGAAAATATTGGTCTTTGTTGTGCTGTCAAAGCAGAACAATGAAACATTTATAACAAGGTATGAGTTCCACCATATATCTAGAGAAGAAAGTAGATATCAGTGATGCTTTGTGCTTTCTGTCTTGAATTTCTGTTTTCCAGAGACACCTGAAAATTCAGTCAGGGGATGAATGAATGTGGAAAATAAATTACACTTCCATCATCAAAAGTCCCTCCCTATAGTGGAGGGACAACTGAACTATAGCAGTCTCATCTGAGTCTATTCTGGTGAAAAAGTGAAAAGGGGGACCCTTATGTCATGGCTTTCTCTCTGAACATTTATGCAGAATAATCCCTGCCCTCCAATTCTCTCTTGTTTTTGTAAAACTTTACTACTTGTCCTGCATTTTCTGAGAGTGGCAGTGCCATGAATAAAAATTGTGTATTTTCTCGGCATTTCCCCTAATGTTTTTCTTCTGAAGCTTACTAGATCAAGACTTATTAGAATAGAATTCTTCATTGTCTTCTCAGCCACTTCACATTTATAAGCAGACTGGAAGAAGACAGAAAGCCAAGTTCTATGCTGGTGATCTCCTTCGAACTAAATCAGTGGGGTTATTCTCCTACTGCCAAGGATCTGCTCCTCTGCCCCTCTGCCTACGAACAGTTGACTGCCAGTAGAAAATACATGTAGATTTTTACACAGCTAGACAGGTACAAATATGTCCTTCATTTGAATAAACTGCAAAGTGAAAATAAATAAATAAAAAAAAATTAATGTGAAGTCACTTAAGCATACATAGTGAGGTATTTTACTCAGGAAAATTTGTGAAGAAATTTTAGGAAGCATATTTCCTGCTTGCTAACACAAAATATTCATGTATTATTTGCTATTTTCATTGCATCTTAACCAGTTTATACTGTTGTTGTCTTTTGCTATGTATATCTCTCCAGAGTACTGGAATTAAATTTGAACTTCTTCCGATACAGGGATCCCAGTGTGAACACTGGTTTGCTCTCTGAGAAAGGTCCTCAAATGGAGCAACCTATTCATATTTATCCAAGATTCACTGTGGGAAGGGTGGGAATCCATAACCAGCAGAATGTGGAAGAGAAAACTTGTACCATGGATCATGGAAGTAGAATCAGCTATTCATATATTTAAAGCTAATCAATTTTTCTCTGTAGCTGAGGCCCTGAAGGTCTGTATATTTACAACTGGAAAATTACACCTTAAAGTTTCTGGGTGAAAGTGATCCTACCCTGACTATCTCCAGTGTGAAGTCTTTGAAACATCCTATTTCTTAAACACATTCTCATAGAAAGCCCTGCTGGTTTTCATGGACTCAAGTATTGCTAAAGGATACTGTCAGCTCAGTTTTGCCAGCACAAAACTATGCATTCAAGCACTGTGGATTTATATCTCTCAGTGCTTTCCACAGAACCAATTTAATGCAGTTGTTATGTTATTACATGAACTTGAGATTTAAGGACCATTGGTAGAATCAATCAATCAATCAATCAATCAAAACTTTTCATCTTAATGAAAGTTTGCAAACAGGATGGAGGTCAGTCTTGCATAAATATGGTCTGAACTAAAAGGAAATATATAGAGAAATTTCATTTTTAGTTTCTTCACTTCAGAAACATGAAAACCAGATGGGTTTTCCCCTAACCAAATGCCATCAATTTTAGTAAACCTGATTTCTACACCTCTACCTAGATACATTAGTGTTAAAACATTAAGAAATAAGACGGAATGGTCCCATGATGAGCTATAGCAGCTAACTTGTGACTGTTACATGTACTGCACTTCTAAAACAAGTGTATAGCGTTAATAAATTGTATTAACTGTTTCTGTCAGCAAATAGAATTGAAATTACATTGGCTTATGTAGCAGGCAAAATTCCAACTGCTGAAAGAGTTTCATGATATCCTGGATAGTAAAGCAGATTACATGTTTGATTAAAGCCTAAAGACATGTTCAATAGAGATTTATATCATTTTTGTTACAATTTCCTTTGTAAATTAGGTATTAAGGGATACAGAGATACTTTTAAAATAGTTTATAAATACCTCATTTTTCCTTGTTTATTTTGTCACTCATCACTTCTGCTTGTTTCATCTTGCATAACTTATAACTTGATCTTGCAAATAACTGGGCATTTAACTGTTGTTTTGCATGACAAGAGCTTAACACTATTCAAAACACACTGAGAGTGAAAGGGAAAAAGTAGACAGAGGTACTGAAGTGATTAATGACAATAAGGACTATCTGAATTCTAGAAACATATCCAAAGCACTGCACAGTGAACTTCATGGAATCTTCCATTAACATTTTTGGGCAGACACATGTGCCCAGTCGCATGTGTTAAAGTCAATATGAATTATTAAAATGAATTATTAAAAGAATGAGTAGACACATACTGTGCTCTGAAAGTCATTGAAGAGATACAAAATACAAGATAACTCTCAATCATAAAGAATCTTTATTTGTCAGTGAAAATAATTTACTTAGAACAGAACTATGGAGAAAAATGTGGAGAGTTGATAAAGGTCCATATGCAACAAAATTTTAAGGAAAAAACAACTGCTGTCTACAAAGCCAGAGAATTACCCCAGACAGACATTATTTGAGCAAGCCCCTGCTCCACAGAATGTTTGGGTATTTATTCAGTGCAGTAGTGCCAACAGCAGTTTGGGTGATCAGTTCTGTCATAAACTGGTGATCAGAGCATATTCCTGGGAGGATGAAATCAGGACCTATATTTTGCTACATGTCATCTGAGTTTCCTTGATCCTTTCTGTGGTCATATAGATAGCTCCCTATAGCTTCCCATGTCTCAAGGTGTGTGAGTATCCAAACCAAAACACCATGTAAGATATTCTCTATGGAATTTTCTGGAGTTCACTGTAGCCCACACATGAAGAAGCTGATTCTTCTGTCCTATTTTATATCAATAACTAAAATGTTTTATTCCTGGCACACTCCCCATGTCCTCTCCCCCTTACTCACACAAAATACTAAAGGTATAGTGTTTGTAGCTTGATCTCATTTAAAATTGCACCATTTAGTGTGCAAGGATTAAAGTATAGCATGTTATTCTAATATTTAGACAGAAGAAATTCTTACATTCATGCAACCTTGATATGTGAATGATTTATGATATTTGCACAGCCAATTGACTGTTGCATCATGCTGATTAAGATTAGTGATACCACAATAACAACAACGAAGTCTTCAAGTTCTCTGCTTGAGTGTATTCTAACCACACTTTCTTTTTTCTTTTTTTCTTTTTTTTGCTATATACAACTCTGAAGCATTTAAAAAAAAATTAAAACTTTTTTAACTTCCTGATTCCAAAATCCACTTCCCCCTAGCCCTCTCTTGTTTTGCACCACTTCCAGAAAACATGGAACAACAAATTTTCAATAAAACATTTTACATTGATTTGACTGGTGAAGGGACTGGAGCATAAGTCCTATGGGGAGAGGCTGAGGGAGCTGGGGTTGTTTAGCCTGGAGAAGAGGAGGCTCAGAGGTGACCTCAGCACTGTCTAGAACTACCTGAAGGGAAGTTGTAGCCAGGTGGGGGTTGGTCTCTTCTCCCAGGCACTCAGCAATAGGACAAGGGGGCACGGGCTCAAGCTCTGCCAGGGGAAATTTAAGTTGGAGATCAGAAAAAATCCTTTCCAGAGAGAGTGCTCAGGCATTGGAATGGGCTGCCCAGAGAGGTGGTGGATTCACCATCTCTGGAGATTTTTAAAAGCAGATTGGCCGTGGCACTGAGTGCCATGATCTAGTAAATGGATTGGAGTTGGACCAAGGGTTGGACTTGATGATCTCAGAGGTCTTTTCCAACCCAATCGATTCTATGATTCTATGATTCTATGACTTTTCCTGTTCATGTCTTCATTTTACTTTACCTCTTCATGTCCTTGTGTCAAGTTTAAAACTGGCCTAACTAGCACCTACAAAAGATATGTTTTACTGCTTCGGTGAAACTGCTGTGTCCTGTGAGAGTGTGTGCAGTGAAGACTACTCACAAATTAAGCAAACTATACCCTTTAAGCACTGAATCTCTGCTGTGCAGTGACCAGTGACAGGACCCAAGGGAATGGCCTGAAGTTGTGTCAGGACAGGTTTTGGTTAGATATTAGAATAGAGTTCTTCCCCCAGAGGGTAGTTGGGCACTAAACAGGTTCCTCAGGGTCACAGCACCAAGGCTGACAGAGCTCAAGAAGTGCTTGGATGATACTCTCAGACACATGGTGTGACTCCTGGGGACAAGAGTTGGACATGATGATCCTTGTGGATTCCATATTCTGTGATTCTGTGAAAAGTAATGTGTGTCCACAGGTGCAGACCTAGCAAAAGGAAGTTCAAATATTCCACCAGTGCAGCAGTTATTATCACTGCTGTCATAGTATGACACCAAAAAGTTTAAAGCACTTTCTGTTTGGTGAGTTCCCTGGTTTGCAACCACTGAAAAATAATAGGTGGAATTATAAGTGGCTAAAACGGATTACTATTAAAGCTGAGGGGCAAAAGCCCTTGTAGTTATAAAGATTAGAATTGTAGTTATAAAGATTAGAATTGTTATTTCTTCCTTTATAGTACTGCACTCTGGATAAATACATCATTCTTCTTCTGTTAAAATTTTCACTAAAGAGACTTGATAATGAACGTGAAATGTAGGATTTTTGTCTGTACTTCTTTACAGCACATTAAAAGGCTTTAATTTATAAAAATAATTAAAAACACCAACAACCAGGGTATCTTAATTCAGTATAAATGAGTAAAACCATGGGGATGTGAAGATTTTCTTTTCTTCTTTGACTGATACAGAAATTAATTTTGCTGAAATTTGAATTTCTTGTGAAACACCTCTTTGACTGCCAAGGTTCTCTTTAAAGAACATATATATATATATATGTATATATATACAGAGTTTAATTTTTGGTAGCAATGACCACAGCTGAGTGACATTCTGTAAACCATGATGAGAAAGCTGAATGTTACTACATTACTCAAATGGATACAGTTTGATTTACTAAATGAAGTACCTTTATTAATAAGATATGAGGCCAGATACGCCATAGTGTTTTAGAAGTAAAGAGGATCTAATTAAAAGTTCCTCCATCTTCTGTATTATGAAGGTTACCTAATTGTCCTTTCACAGTAAACATTGGCAGATAACAAATCTGGCAAATCACTCAGAATGTTTCTGATCAGCTTTCCAAAGCATTTTCCCCAGGCTGAACAGATTATTGCCTGGAGCATGGCAAGTAAGTACTGAACAATTAATTGTTTGCCACAGCTCTTTACACATATTCACTCCCTCTTTAATTACATAGTTAAAAACTCAAACCAAAAAATACACCTCTCTAAACTGTGACAGTAAGATTCAACAAACTAGCCCAAAGTCCAACTGAAGGGAATAAGTATACTTCTTTAAACTGTAGGTTTTACTGTTTTGCATAAAAAAATACTGAAAAAATTGTCAAATACTATACATATTGAAAAGTTCTCAATTGCTTAGCTGTTTTCTAAGCATACTCAGCTAAATTGAAGGTAACACTTGAATTTGTTTCATAAGGGGCAGTAACTGAGCACTTTCCAGGTGTATCTGTGAGTGGAAAAACACATACATAAAAGTATTACTAATATATCATATGCCAGAATTTTCTGGTACTACATATTGTAAGACTGATTTTTCTGTTGCAATACTTAAATCTTTGAAACTGAAATTTTCCATGCTGACCATTCGCCTTGGGATGACAATTTATTTTTTGAAAATTCAAGGAAAAAGAGCTCAGCTGTTTCCAAGAATGAGGCCAGTGACAAACACAAGATCTTGTCCTTGCATGAAAAGTCTGGTATAATTTTTTTTTTTTTTTTTTTT
>VWZD01005111.1:2776-45137 GCA_013396695.1 Sakesphorus luctuosus | reverse complement strand
TTTTTTTTTTTTTTTTGCTAGAGTCTTCATTCATTGAAGGAGGGACATGACATGCTATAGAATGATGGCTTGTGGGTCAAGAACAAAACTTATTCTTTTTGAAAACCAGCAAGCTTACACACATTTCTGCAGGTGCTAAATCTTTGAATAATTGCCTTTTATATTTTCTCAGACTTGTGAGAGGACAGAGAATGATTCTGGAAGGTTAGATTTGTATGAAGCACACCTCAGTTGAGTGGTTCCTGACACAGATGGGTCTCACATGCCTAAGCTCTACCTCTTCACACTTGATCTGGCTCACAGGGCTGGATTATTATGCATCCAGAGCTTCAGGCAAAGAAGAGGGCAAGACAACAACAGCTATAATGTGCAGGGAGAATAAAGTTAAATCCAATAAAAGAAGAAATATTGTTACATTTCTCAAATGAAATTCATCTACAAAACATCGTGAACTGATGTTCTCCCAAGCTGTTCTGCCAGTTGTATTTCTAGAGCATTTTAATCTCTGTGGAGCTCAGTCTTGCTCAAAGACAAACTTTTTCTTATTGTAGTTCAAGTAACCAGGAGCCAGAAGCAGTCCTTTCATTGCTTGGGCCAAAGATGCATTTGGCAGGAATAGGAGAAACCAAGGAACTGGGAAGGGTGTAGAAAGTGTTTGACAAAATCCAAGGAAAGGGGAAACAGGACTCTGCAAACCACTGGAGATGAAATGCAGAATCAAAGGCTGGAAGTAAAAAACTTCTTAATGTATCACACATTCTTCTGGGGCTGTATATAAAGCACAGGAACAGGTAATAGGGAGATGAGACCAGGACCTGATGAGCAAGAAGACAGAGACTGCACTGGAAAAACAACGGAGGTGGAGGCTGTGTACACTGAAAAACAGTTGGACAGAGATCATAAATAGAGGTGAGGCAGAGACAAGGAAAAGTTGTGAATAATTAGGCTGGGATAGATGAAATCTTTATTGGAAAAAAATGAAGGGAACAGCCTGAATCACTAAAATGACCACTGTTCTTGAGCTTTGGCTTTGAACTCCCAGCTTGAAATGTCACAATTCTGTTGTCACCCTATATCTGTAAAATGTGAAAGCAAAGTTTTACATTAATTTCTAACATTACACATTGGAGATGACAGTTCCTTACTCAAGGAAGCCTTACACAGCCTGTTCAAGGGACAGTCCTGTGTGACTGATGCTCCCTAAGGGACCTAATGTCAAGGACTTGGAGAAAAGGAGGATCAGGGAAGACCTTATTGCTACCTGAAAGGAGGTTGTAGCCAGGAAGGGGTCAGTGTCTTCTCCCAGGCAGCAGGTGACAGGAGAAGAGGAAATAGTCTTGAGTTATGCCAAGAGAGGTTTAGATTGGATATTAGGAAAAATTTCTTCATTGAAAGGGTGACCAGGCGTTGGAATAGGCTGCATAGGAAAGTGGTAGAATCACCATCTCTGGAAATGGTCAAAAGGTATGTGAATGTGGCACTTACGGTTATGCTTCAGTGGTGAAAACAAATAAATATTGGTTGTGTAAAAAACAAAACTTCTACAGGAACAAAAATTATTTGCACAAGCTGAAAGACTTTTAATAAATAAAGAGAGTAAAGTGAGAAAAAGAAAACCTAAGTTCATGAATGATATCCTGGAGCACTGTATTCCCCATTTATATTTTCACAGAATTAAAATGTAAACCAAACATTTTACAGGTAGTCATTAATTATGCAACTTTTCTTTGATGTTTGCAAATTATTTTCAGAAGTGTTATGCTGTCATATTTGCAACTGAACTTATTCTTAATATACAAGAAGTTATGCAACAGCAGTTGTAAGAATTAAGGTTCTTCACATTTCATTTAGGCATTCAGAATTAATGAATAATTCTGAGTATAATAATTTTCTGACTCACCTTTCTATTTCTAAGGGGGAGATATTAATACTGCCTTACTTTGATGAATCATTGTAAAAACAAATTAATAGTTATGAAGCACTAAAATGCTATCTATGACGGGTGCCATCACCATGCCTGTCTGGAAACAAAAGGCTCCTTCACAAAAATGGGGGATGACTACAGTGCAGTAGTGAAGGAGAAAAAACAAAAACAGCTAGTGATTAAGTGAGAGGTCATGTGGAAATCCCCAGTCTGTGAAAGAGCAGTTCAGGATTGTCTCATAACACTGCACACAAAGCATGGAAGAAAAGCATTCATTAAATTTGTCCAGGCATCTTTTAATGCTGACATCAGTGATCTTCAGTGCTAACAGCAGTATAGAGATGCGTACATGTATTTTTGCATATAGAGTATCATCATTAATTAATATATATTAAAGAACCAACAGCTGTCTATTTAGATGGTTACTGGATGCCAGCAAAGAGAGGCATGCCCCCATACATGTACCCCCATAATAAAGCAAGTAGTTTATTTGTTTACCTATATTATTTTGAAATTAAACACATTCCTTAAAATGATCCACAAGATACCATTTTTCTCTCCTTCAAATTGTACCAATGGAGGAACAATTGAGAGTGTGACAGAGCTGAGTTAAGGTAGCCAAATGGTACTCTAATTATAAGCAATAATCAAAAATACCTTATGAATAATTATACACACTTAGGGTATAGTTCTTTAACTTGCTCTTTCTGCACTGCGTAATTTTTTTCTCATATGAATATATCTTGAACCAAACTGCTAGGGGCACTGACTCTATCTTTGCACTTGTTCATGTACGGAACATCTTCCAGCTATGGCCCCTATGTACTGTTGTCACAATAAAACCAGTGCAGCTGGAGCCGTTTAGGTGATCAGTGTAATTTGAGTAAATGTCTGAATTTTTTCAGAAAACATCCTGTATAGTTTTTTCTTCTTGAGCTTCAAATGCTATTGAAACAGTCTATTTTTCAGTATTTCATGCTTCTTTCCCACTCTGGTAAGAACCAGGAAGAGTAAAGGCAGTACAAAGCACAGCTCAAACAGACATATGGAATTGCTGATTACGGACATTTACATGACTAGGTATGGACTTATGGATCCTTGAAGAGCCTAATGAGAGTTTGTCCTCTTCAGAAGGAATTCTAAAGATGTTTATCAAGCTAAGTCAACCATTATTTGAGGATCAAAGTATTAGAGGTGTCTATATGGACTCAAGATTCCCTCAGGACTTAGCACAAGACTGCAATTTGGAGGAGGATTTTTTTATTTTGTGTGTGTATGCCAATGCAAAGTTCAGATTAGGAACAACTAGATCTGAATTTAAAGCAACTTCAAAGTAAATTTATTTTGTGGATACAATCTGAAGCTTTGTATTCATAGCAATAGTGAACTGAACTGTTAAATACTAATATTCCGTAAGGCCACAAGTACTGAAGTCTTGATTAAATGTAGAGAAAACCTGCAACATCTTAGTGAAAACAAAACAAAACAAAGCAAACCAAAACAAAACAAACAAAAGAAAGCCCGCCAACTAACCTTCTACAGTATGAACTGGGTAAGTTAATTTCTAAATTTTCTCTTTTGTACTGTATTAATATTTCTGTGGGTAAAGAGTTTTACCAGAGTGCAGCATCATTGTGCATTGTCAACAGAATCAGTAAGTTTGGACACTGCTAATTTTGATTTGCAAGTAATATTGTCCTTGTTTTTTCCTTCTTTTTTTAAGTGTGGAATCATATAGACAGTTGGTCCTGGAAAGGCAGATTTAAAGGGATCAAGATTTACTTTGTTGGAGAAGAGAAGAGGGAAAGGATGGGGGAAAGATGAATTGGATAAGGGTATAGAAACATTATGAAAAAAAAAACCAAACCCCAAACAGTCACAGTTTGTTGGTCCTGACTATTCAGCATCCTTCAACAGTAACAAGAAATTGCAGAAATTATGATATATTTCAGACTTACCTGACAGGAATAAAACTGACAAATTTGGAGTGAGTGCTGTTTAGAGTTACTCTTCAGCTTAATAGGTATCCCAGAGAAATGACCAACATAAAAGGGACCTGGGGGTTCTGGTCAGTGACCAGTTGAACATGAGTCAGCACTGCCCTGGCAGCCAGGAGGGCAAACCATGTCCTGGGGGGCATCAGGAACAGCATCAGCAGCCAGTCAAGCGAGGGGATTGTCCTGCTCTGCTCTGCACTGGGGAAGCCTCACCTGGAATATTGAGGCAGTTTTGGCATGGCAATATAAGAAAGATACTAAGCCATTAGAGAGTGTCCAAAGGAGGGCAATGAAGATGATGAAGGGTCTTGAGGGGAAGCCATATGAGGAGTGGCTGAGATCACTTGATCTGCTCAGCTGGAGAAGAGGAGACTGAGGGGAGACCTCATTGCAGTTACAACTGGCTCATGAGAGGAAGAGAAGGGGCAGGCATTGATCTCTGCTCTGTGGAGGTCAGTGACGGGACCCAAGGGAATGGCCTGACATTGTGTCACGGGAGGTTTGGGTTGGGTATTAGAAGGTTCTTCACCCAGAGGGTGGGTGGGCACTGAACAGGCTCCCCAGGGCGGTGGTCACAGAACCGACTGAATGAGTTCAAAAAGCATTTGGATAGTATTCTCAGGCACATGGGGACTGACTTTTGGGGATGGTCCTGTGCAAGGTCAGGAGTTGGACTCAATGATCTTTGTGTGTACCCTCCAGCTCAGCATATTCTGTGATACTGTATTTGCCACAAGAATTTTGCTCTTTGTGGTTTTAGGTTTTTTGTTTTGGTTTTTTTTCTGGTTTTTGTTGTTTTTTTTTTTTTTTTAAATAAACTTGGTTTTAGATCTAACGTAAGATTAGATGGAACCATGAGAGAGATGCCTGCTGCTTTCTGCTTTGGCTTACATGAGTTAGACTACTTATAACTAGGGGACAGAATGGGGGCAACAATCTCTTGAACCTCAATTTTGATTTTCAGAACCATATTTTATAGTATTAGCATAAAAATGAGGGTTTTTTACTGCTTTATTTTATTCCTCACACAACTGTACCACACAGAACCTATCACTCTCACTGAGACACACAAAAAGAACAGGCTGGAGGACTCAGCAACCAGTGCATCTAAGCATCTGAAATGTGACAGTGAAGGCCAGTTCAAATAGGTGAAACTTTGAAACAAAGAAAAAGTTGTTTTGTTTTGGTTCATACTACAAAAGTACACACAGAGTGCTCAGTGGAATCAAGGAGGGAAGTAGCAGCAGGTGTTAGAGACCAGATCAGTGATTATTGGATCAGAAGCACCTTGGGGATGGGGGGAGTGTACAGGGGGAAGGGATGGAACCTTATGGAGGTGAGGTGGCCCTGTATCCCTCATGGCAGGCCCTAGAGCCCACACAATGAGGACCTGGAGTGGTTGCCGGTCACAAACAGCCTGGAAAAACTATAGCACACCACACCTTTGCTCCTTTCTTGATGCTTCAGGTGGCTTGGAGCTGAAGGGATTGGATTTAAGTGTTGTGAATTGATTAAATACTGACTTGGGTGTTGTGGATTAATAAGTGCTGAATAATATTGTGGTGGAATATTTTGCCCAGCTTTTGTAGTGCCCTTTTTGAACCTTTGCCAAGTTCCCTACTTTTTTCCTCTAAATTAATAAAGAAACCCCTTGGCAACAAGTCCATGGCTTATTCTTTTGACATTACCTTGAGGTATTAAAGAACCCCATATATATATATATATATATATATATTAAAGTAAAACTCCTAGCAGAGCCTATAAACCTGCAGGTCTGGCGCTGGAGTGTTAAGCAGGTGAGTTAGTCTGTCTAGAAAGCCAGTGCTGCCTTCTGCTCTGGATGTTAGATGGCTTTTAACATCAGTACAGTTATTGGGTGGAATGACATAACCTTCAAGTCTGAGACCAAGTCAGATTAGTAGACCAGTGTGAATGTGGCAAGATGAAAGTGGCAAAATTGTTTATTAGTTGACCTCTGAAATATTTGAAAGGAGAGCTGCAAAGTGGAAGTGACAGATAAACTCTATTGGAGAGGACAGAGGCAGTATATATCTGCTGTTTGGTTTCAGATTTTTGCAGTTAAACCCACCAGCTTGACTTCAACACTTCTCCCCAACTGCATCCCCTACAGCCATGTGTACTTATGCTAGACACAGTCATAAAAGTGATAAAAAAATCCATAGAAGGTTGCATAATTTCTCTTACCTGACACAGGTTTTTTTTTCACTACCAGTTACATCTTCCATGTCTCAGAAGCACAGAATCATCCCATGCAGACCTTATCTTTCTCCCTCTCTCAAACGATCCCCAGGAAACATGCTGCTCAACACTTCTAGATTTTGTATGCTCAACAGAGAAACAGTTCTACAAGAAAACTGGTTATTGTATTTATTCTTTATACTAATTATACCAGTTCTAGCAACCCCAAGCCTTTAGACATCTTATGATATGCTGACATATTTGAAAAGGTGTCATACTTAATTTTCATGCCTGAATCCATGAATGCTTTGAAAAAACTCCCTTGCACCTGTTTCTTGTGACAAACATAGGGTGAATAGCAAAGAGCTTTGATCTTTTTTATAGACTGTGTGGGCTACCTACTTTTAAGACTCTTGATCTTGTATAAGCCTGCTAAGAGAATTTCTGAAATTTAAAAATGGCAGAAGGATGCCCTAAAATATCAGCTAAATTCACAGGAACAGTACTGGCACTGTTTAGGAAGGGAAATTTCCAACAACAGGATTGTTAATTGCTATTGCTGCTGCAATAGAGTTACAGTGCTGCTGTAGAGCACAAATTTTGCAAAATATAGGCAGGCAGTTTTACAAGAAAGTTTACACAAAATATCACCTCATATTTGGATGGGATACATCTAATATTTAAGGGTTATCCAGTGGAATATAATGCACTGTAAACCAGAAAACCAAAAAGTCTCATCCATATAAACTTTAAGGGAAATTGAAACAGGTAAAATGATTAGGCTAGAACTCAGATCTGCTTTTATGGATATGCTAAGGTTTCATTTGCAGCTGGCATTTCTCCTACCATCTTTATTCCTAGGATTAAGTCTAAAATATCCACTAACATCTAACAATACTCTAAACAAACATTCTAGTTATAAATTACCTTACTAGAGCCTAAATTGTGACCAAAACCATTATGAATGTTTAAAATTTTTAATTAAATAAAACAGATAATATTTTAGCTGCTGGTATTTCCAGTCCTGGCAGTTAAACTGCTTTACAAAGTGTCAGACTGAGTACAGAAGTTGAGGAAAGCTATAAGCAGAGATTATGAGGTTTAAGATAACACATTTTTACCTTCCTACTGAGCACAGTTGAAGATAACCAGAAGCAAACTGAAGCATGGTACTTGTTCAGTCTCACTGGGTTAAATTCTCAAACCAAGGAAAGGACACAATTTGTACCACTGAGATGGAGTAAAAATGAATGCAAAAACACCCATAAACAAATAATTCAGTTATACTAGATCATTTTGAAAAAACATACAAAGTTGAAGGGCTAAACTTTTGATATATGAACAAAGGGTAAAATGAAAATGGACAGCTGGAAAACACATTTAAAATTAACATATTTCTCTGGATTTGTCTCTTGGGCATCAGTTCAAATCCAATTAACGCTAACACTAACAATTACTTTAGTGCTCTTTGGACAGGAGCCTTATTGACTCCAGTTTGTTACATTGAAATAAATACAGCAACTTGACTCCAGCTAATGGAATCCATCAAGGATTTTTGAAAGGCAAAGAGCTAAGTACCTTCAACTTTCCTGAGAGTGGGTGCTTATGATTCCACACAGTAGTGCTTCTTATTTATGCAAATAAGAACAAAACTTGGGGGCTTTTGTGTTTTAAGTGCCAGCTTCTGCTGAACTGAATTCCACGTCTTGCAAGACTTTTCTGTACTTGAGTCTGGTCTGTGAAAGGGAACTGTTTAGCTATCTATTTTGGACTACAGGACAAAAGAAAGAGAGAAAAAAAAAGAAAAAAGTGATGCTGGGACAGTATTGATTTATTGGCTAGTGGGAGGCAACAGGTCGTGGTGCTTACTCACCATTCTCTGCTGTAAAAGAGCCACCCTAAAATGGAATTAATGGAAAAATAACCTGATTCTGAACCATTAGCAAGCATGTCTTATTTTGGCCAGTCATCAAATGTTACTAGGACATCAGCCCAGAACAAATAGTTTATGTTCAGATTGAATAAATTGCAGGATATTAGATGGAAAAACAGTACCGCATCTATCTTTGTTTTTCCTTGGATACAACAACCAAATAGTCTAAAAAAGCAGTTAGAAGGATGCTTGAACTGATTCTGCTTTCGTCTTAGAAGTCCTGCTTTGGAAGGAATGCATGACTGTTTTCTCCAAGAATATTTTCATATTTGAGAATGATTTTTGATTTATTTCAGGGGGGATCCCACTTGGCTGTTCATATTGTTACTGAACATTTAAGACATTCTTGAGTCTTTCAACATGGATCCTTTTATACAGATAATATGACAAACAGCAATATACTTCATATAGATTTTCAGTTGCTGCCTTTCAACAGTAGTAACAAATTTATAAACAGTTCTTCCAGTTCTTTCAGCATTCCAGGAAGTCTTTTCTGCCATTCTAGGAAAAAAAGAACACATTTTATTCTGTTGATAGTTACTTGGTAAGTTCATCTTCTATAAATTGTGAAACATATTTGAAGTTACATGGGTAATTCTCTGCTTAAGCCAGTGCAGGGCCAGGGTAAAGTTTACATCTGCAATCTCAACTGCAAGGAGCCTCAGATACAAGCCCTTTGTGCTTATGCTCCATCAGCTGCTTGTTCTTTTGAATGTTCTGTGAAGCAACTCGCTTGGTAATGAGCAAGAAGTCTTTAAACTAGCCCTTATCACTGATTACAATCAATGGCATTCTGCTAGTTGATGCATAACCAAGGTGAGCCACCTAGACCAAGCATCAACAGAGGACTATTTTCTCCAAGAACAAAACTGCTCCCTACACTAGGAGCATATAAACTGCACAACCCAGACAGTAATATTTAACACTTTGTTTCTCAAAGCCTAGTGCCCTATGTAGCTATCTTGTGCAGCATCTTCTTGACAAAGTTAGGAACTTTTTGTAGAACCAATTTGTTAGCATGCACTAGTTTATCTCCAGTAAAACCTTGTGTGGTCACTATGTAACTGGAGTTAAGGCTCCCTAAGTCCATAAAAAATTTTCTAATAAGAACAAAAACTCTGTGTTCCACACCTTGCAATGATACTTAGACATCTGTAACAGAATACCAAACTGCAATGGTTTTGTGGACCATTTCACAGAACTCCCTAGTCTGATTGTCCATCAGCATCAACATGGCCAGTAACAGCTCTTCCCTATACTGCCTTTCCAACTGAGAGTCATCTGTTTACAAAAATGTGGAATGAAAAGTGGGTAAAACATACCACATCCATATCTTTTTAAATTATTATGTAATTTGGGCATAATTTATTAATTATGAGAATAGGTAGTAAAGTGTAGTTGCCTATAGCAAATGATCATTGGTGAGAAAGTGCTACTTCGACTTATGGAATCTTTATAAAAGCAAAAGCAAGCGACTCAAGTTGCCCCTCTGCTGCATGTAGTTCTGCTGTAACCACCAAAGGCATACTGGTATTGCAACAGGGATAGCACTCTACTGTAACTGGAAACAGGGACAAAGGAATAAATGGGGAATAAGTGCATATAGGCAGTGGAGAAGTAGCATTAAACACAATGCAGTGTGGATGACTCAAGGACCAGGATGGGGAAGACATCGTAGTGCAGCTGTCCCTCAGTGTGAATGCATCAGCTTTGGTGATTCACTCATGAAAGATGACAAAACGAAAACTATTTTTGCCCATGAATAGTTACAGTTCTTCAGCCGGTACAGTTCTGCCTAGGACTCTAGTCTGGCAGGACATGTGCACCTGCATCTGACAGATTGAACAGATTCAGATTTCTTCTCTGGTTTGGATGAGCCACATCTTCACTGGAAAGTAATTTTGTCTTGTGATGTATTAAATTTTCTAGATCTATTAAAAATAAATTTCAGTTTTAAAAATTATTAATTTGACAGCTATTTATTAATAAAGCTGGTTGAATAGAACAAAAAATATAGTTTTCTTTAAGTGCTACCTGTAGAGCCTTGAGCATTTTACTCCTAGTAGCAGGAGCAAGGGATGAAAGTCTTTCAGCATCCAAAACCATTAAGCCCACTATGAACATCCTAGTAGGGAGAAGGAATGTAACAACACTTTAATGTCCACATTTATTTTTGAATAGGAAAAAGTTATTGTCAAACTTCATATGTGAAACTTTCAATCATGTTACTTATGCACTAGTATTTTATTACACAGAATCCCCTTGCTTTAACGTCAATTGGACTGCATCTGGCCTGAATGTAAAGAGCATTTGATTTTCGGTTATCTACTCCTTGTTCTTCAGACTGAAGAGAAGAAAACTATTTGATTTTTTCACTACAGAGCAATTGTAATTTTTTTCATCAATTGCATTGTCCTTATTTGTTCTTCTCATTGTAGAGAGTGATAAGCAAAAACGTCGCAAAAATAACTGCTGAGAGAAAATTTTTACTTTTAGCAGCAAAGGTATTTATTGACAACATCGGAGGCAAGCCAGTTCATACTGGGCAAAAACTTGCTTAACTTGTTTGAGTAAAATAAGCCATTTATAGCCTTAAGTTCATAGTTAACACCCTCTAATTTCCATATTAATGACTGGGTGGAATCTTGGGCTGAGCTTTCTTTTTGGCTTTGAATTTGGGTAGTGGTCTCCTGACTTCATCCCTCGGGGTGGTCTTGAAGCATCTTCATCACTGCTGGACTGCTGCCTTTTCTTTGTTCAGTGACATGACCTGTAAAACTTGCAAAATCTTGGCTCTAACTCTTGAAAATCTTGGCTCTTTACCATTTCATCCCATTGAAATGTCTACCTTAGTTTAATGTATGAGCCTTAACCATGGTACACTAGTCTCTAGACAATTTGTACCTGAACGTAGTGGCTCCTAGCACTTGATGCTGTTCAGCCGCCTTACTGTGCAAACAACATTTTGCAGAGCAGAAATAGAAATTTCACAAAACTAGGGGTTTTTGGTCTCTTTTCTCTTTCAGAGGGTGAAAGAAAACAAATTAACTATTTATATGAAGGATTTCTGAATATCCGACAGGAAGTGTTAAGAGTTTTGTGTGCTGAAAACTAATTTACATGCTGCCAAGAGCAAACAGGCAACATTCAAAACACCTTTCTGAGCCTTTCAGAAAACACTGGAGCATTATTCTCATGAAATGCTGATCCTACTGGGAGGATGAAAGGTGCGCAATTGACACACAGACATTTCCATTTGAGATTACACATATGAATGACGCATCCATTTGACATTAATCGGCTATGCAGGAGCGTCTCAGTATGGGTCATGATAATGCACCACTGACTAATTAAGTAAATAAATCAGTGCCAGTTTTTGATCAGTGGAGATAACATGCAAGTTTTGTCACAATAGTGTGTTGCTGTGAGTCTAAATGTCTCAAGCTCTTGCTTTCAAGAAAAATATTAGCTTACAGCTATTTAGTCCATTTAGAGATTACCTGGTAGACCTTACCATGGGACTGGAGTTCACAGGAGCATGGTAATTAGAGATGTGAAAGACCTATTAGATCACTGGTTTCATTCCTTGCAACTGCCTCATAAAAGGGGCATTGACTTCCAATGTACTTTGGATTACATCCATAATTCCCAAGAGACAAAGGAAAAAGGAACAGTAGATCATTTCCTGGAAACCGGTAAAAGCCCACTACATCTAGTAGAAAATGAGTCTGCATCTGAGCTCTTGTACTGACCTTTTACAGAAGCCTTCTATGCTCACCTAAAAAAACTAAGTGCACATGATAGAGAATAAAAATTCAATGATTAAAGAACTGCAAGGATTTTTTGGATGTCAGTATTTTCTTTACTTTTGTTTTCCAGAGAAGGAAAAATGAAAATTTCTGATGACACCAAAGCAGTGAACTATATGTATTACTAAATAATATGTTAACTCAAATAAAGAACAAAGGTTTGAAATGGCTACAGGCTGCAAAACGAATTAATAAGAAGAGTTTAAATTTGGAACAGATGTGAATTATGGCTGCAGCACACTTACAAAAATGTAATCTGCAAGGTGTAAATGCTGGATGAAAAAAAGGAAGTTCAGTTTAACAGACCTGAAACTTATTTTTTCAACAACAGAAATTAAGAAAATTCAATGTCTTCATAATAAGGAAAAGAATAATCTAGAAAAAAGAGTGCTTCACTTGAATTTTAATTTTAAAAAAGAAATGTCTTTCATAAAATATGTCTAAAACCATTATCTTCACAAGCTGTCTCAGGAAAGTCCATTAAACTGAATTTCTGAAAATCCTGATACAGATATGTTTTATAAAAACAAAACAAACAAAAATGAAAACAAAACATAAAACACCAAAAAAAACCCCAAACAAACAAACAAAACCCACACACAAATAATGCAGAAACAAGTTATTTCTGTGTGAATATGAATATGTGTTAATCCAATAAAGCAACTGAGGAGCATAGAGCAGCTTAACCCTATTCTAAAATATCCTTAGGAATCAATATCATCACAAATATGAATAATCACTAATTTTATCAGGAAGGCAATTCTAGAACAATTATGTCTAAAGATGAATTTAAAATCAAGACCACATTTGGGTTTTGACTATAAAACACAGAGGTTTTCTTCAAAGATTGCATGACATAAAAGAGAAGGAATAACATGAATAGGAACAAAAATAGAAGCCTATAGAAAATAAGTTATTTCCCAGGAGTATGAAGTAGGCCCATGAAAGTGCTAAGCCTGAACTGCCTGCCAATGTGTCCAGTGTCATATCCTCTCCAATTTAAATTTTCATAGTCACATCCAGAATAGAGAATAAAATTATGATTTTTGGTGATTACTCCTGGTGAATTAGTAAGGAAGTAGAAATTTGGTATTATATGTTCTTGTTTCTATAGCTGCACAGTTTTGAGTATTGACAAAAGTAGATCTTTAACTGAAAAAGCATGTATTAACATACCTGTAGCTACATCTGACCTAGTAATAGACATGTGTTGTAAAATTTGTATTTTTGTTTGATTGATTCGAGAAATCTGTTTCTCAAAAGCATTCTAGATACTGAAAGCATGCACAAGAATTCATTGACACATGAGATTAGTTTGATGTTTTTTTTCTTTCACTAGTCATGAACAAAGGTAAATAAAAGCTCGTTTTTACCTTAAATGCGCACACACACACACACACACACACACACACATATACTTGCATATATTCCAGTTTTAGGAAAATATTAATATCAGCAGTGAATATTTTAACATTAAACTAAATAAAATAGGTAATAAAGAGCCATTGAAAGGATAAATATATCAGCCTTGAATGCCACTACCTGTACAGAAGGTTCAGCTACAAAATAATGGTCCTGTTGAGTCATTAGAGTTTTGTTACTAAGAGAAGATAACTTTACCATTTGATTCACGTTTCTAGGTTCAGAAAAAAAAAAACAAAAAAATTCATTCTTAGGAAAATATTTTGGCATTTCCATGTGTGCCTAACTGCTTTTGAAAAGGGGTATTTTTTTCATTTGAATGAAGGTGTGCCAGAACAAAACTATTGCTGTTGTTAATCAGCACTTAAATCAGTGGCATTACTCATCGCATAAAGTAGTACTCAGGGTTTCTGTAGTAAAGGGAGAGACAGGAGTGAGAGGAACTGGATTGTGTATGGAAGTCAGGAAAAGTCTTACAGACTGATGATGATGGCTACCAGAAACAGACTTGTCCTCTGCACAGATGAGAAAAAATTTACACCAGACATACCTTATGGACTGCAAAATTTTACAAAACAAATATTTTTCACCTATAGTGATACAATGTTTTATTGACAAGTTCTTAGAGCAGGAATTCACATTCAACCAGGCTCTGAGCAACATTAAAAAAAAAGAAGAAAAGAAGGAAAGGAACTCATGCTACTTTTTAATATTAAACAACTGAAATCAGAAAAGCAATTAAACTTGATGTTCTAATTATCCCTGCTTCAGTGCTGAAATTCAAGTCTTTACTCACTCAGGGCATATTAGAGGGAACATATTAGTACCCAGTATGCTCAAAGACTTTTACACTTAAGACTTGAACACTTAAGTTTGGAACAGAACTGAGAAATGTTGTTTACTCTGTGTGACATGGAGATTGTGTATATGAATGTTTTTCACCATGGAAACAATATGTATTCTTATAGTACCAAATTTGAATTCTTCCAATATCACTACCAGAACACATTTTTTAAAAATAAATTTTAATTTAAAAATATTTATTCGTGAAAATCAGCTTTTACATTTGCTTTTCTGATTGCATTTGGTAAAAGTGTGATAAAACTACAGATCTAATAAAACTAGACAGTTGGAAAATTTCATATTTTTGTGTAACAAAGAGAAAGCAAAACATTTTTTGTTTTTTAACTAACCCTTCTTGACCTAGTTCTGTCCTGAGTATGTGAAACAGATACAACCTGTCCAAATCAAACCAAATCACTGAAAAGTTAATACACACAAAAAAAGCCTATCCCAGTTTTCTTCATAATTATTTATTACCCATTCATTTGATTTATGCTCAAGACTTAGAACATTAGAGTTATGTTCAATTTAACCCATAAACTAAGGGCTTAACTTTTCTCCTTAAAATCAAAGCTATCTTTGTTAGGCCACATACAAACTTTCAATAGATTCATCCTGATACCTCTTCCAGATCTTCTTACAAAACTGATCCAGTGCATTACAGACAGGAAGCTGAATGGTTCAGCTGACATGAAAGAAGGAAGGGATGCTAGACAGATCTGGACAAACTTGAGAAGTGGGTCCATGAGAACCTAATGAGGCTCAACAAGTCCAAGGTGCTGCACCTGGGTCAGAGAAATCCCGGATGTGAGTACAGACTGGGAGATGAACTAATTAAGAGCAGCCCTGCCAAGAAGGACTTGGGAGTTCTGGTGGATGAAAAGCCGGACATGTTCTGACAATGTGCCCTCACAGCCCAGAAGGCCAGCTGCATCCCTGGATGCATCAAAAGTAACGTGGCCAGCAGGTCAAGAGAGGTGATTCTCCTAATCTACTCTTACCTCCTTAGAATGCACTGTGAGTGCTGTGTCCAGCTGTAGGTTCTCAAAAGAGGAAAGACATGAACTTGTTGGAGTGAGTCCAAAGGAGGGCCACAAAGATCTTGAAGGGGTTGGAGCATTTCTCCAGTGAACAGAGGCTGAATGAGCTGGGGTTGTTCACCCTGGAGAACAGAAGGTTCTGGGGATACCTCTCTGTGGCCTTCCAGAACCTGAAAGAGGCTTATAAAAAAAGAGGAACTTTTTGCATGGGCAGATAGTGCTAGGACAAAGAGGAATGCTTTTAGACTGAAAAAGGAGAGGATTAGATTAGATGTTAGGAAGAAGTTCTTTACTCAAAGGATGGTGAGGCACTGGATCATGTTGCCCAGAGAAGTTGTGGATGCCCCATCCCTGACAGCATTCAAGGCAACCTGGTTTACTGGGCGGCATCCCTGCCCCTGGCAGAGGGGTTGGAACTAGGTGACCTTTAAGATCCCCACACACTTAAGCCTTTCTTTAATTCTATGATACAGTAATTATTTGAGATTTCTTATGAATTGCTTGGCCTAAGAAGGAAGAATAATTGAGTTGACCCAGAGTACTGAAGAAGCAGCAGTGTGTTACTCACAGCTGTGCATCTGTAATATTCAGCAGCTTAGTGCTCTGGGAGGACTGAAGAATGATGCTTAGGAGAGCAATGAAACTTGCATGACCTCACATAATCTTCATACCAATAATCCAGGTGAGAGAAATAATAAATAACAAAAGAAACAGCCTTAATGAAGGCAGTGAGGTAGGTTACATGGAAAAAGATGATTTTAGATTGTAGGGTCCAGGAACTTACAGAAATGGACTCTTGCTCATGTAACTTAGCAAGTAGAAAGATATCCATGTGATGTATGTAGAATAGAGATGCATGTTTCAGCAAAGGTATCAGAAATATTTTTGGCATATGAAAGCAGGTATATAAATTACAATAGTTTTATTTCATTATTGGTGTCTGTCATGATAATAGAGGAACTGCTCTCTTAAAGGGAGAATATTTAGACCTAAAGCCAATACTACGACTAGTTCGATGAAAAATATATTGGGTAAGAAGATTTAAGGGAAGGTTATTTTATTCTGCAAAGGCTATAACAAAAAAGGCAATCATTATTTAATGGAGAAAAAAAATTAACTGTGTGGATTGTTTCTGCCTTTGAGGGTTTTTTCCCTAAGTATTGTAACACTGAGTTAGTGCTTTGCAAAGTTTTTAAATGGGAGGTGTAAACTACGCCATAGAGCATATAACAGAGACAGAAGGAAAAAGGGGGCCTGAAGATATGCCAGAAACAAAAGTGAATGTTTGTAATTAGAGTTAATTGTTAACAGTTAACAACTGAAAATGGAAGGCTGCAAAAGGAATGTAAATTTTTTTCTGCAATAGAAATATACCAAGGCTCTAATTTAGTTATATTGGTGGCTGTTGAGTTGTTCTGCATTGAATTTCCCAAACCCTGAGGGCCTGCTCCAAAAACATCTCACAAGTACAATGGCCATCAGCTCTGAGTTCAGTGGGAATGTAAGGCTTTGTTTACTGAACTCTTTTGACAGATGTGGAAGGCCTTGATTCAGAAGAATCCTGTCCATGGGATTAAGAATAGCTATAGCATACGCTTAAATATGATTATGTTCTTATAAGTACTGAGTGTGAGGTTTTTTTCAAACTGCTTAGAATTTGAAATATCTTTGTTTCCAGGGAAACAGAAAAAAATTGTGCATTGAAAGACCTAATGACACATGTCAGTAAAGAATCATGTTTACAACATAGCAGTTGGACTATTTACATTTTCCCTTCTTTTTTCAAGTGCAAGACTGATGCAGTATTTATTGTAAGTAGTCCTTCATATGATGATGCACACATAAAACCCTATAAAGACAGAAGACTTAGTTTGATTATATTTGGGCAGTAAGCTTGACAAGATAGGAACCATTTTTCTCTAGATTTCTGACCTTCTCTACAATTTCTTGTTTCGCTCCCAAGCAATAATGTTCTGTGTGGTAGAGAAATCAGAGCTTCTCCTCCAGCACTCCAGGAACATCACATAAAGTCAGGAAGAGCCAAATTCAAAGAGAAGAAAGTGGTTCATGACACAGCATACAGATCTTTAATGGTTTTTGCTGCAAAAAGCTGTAGAATCTAGAGATTTACACGGGTCAAAAGGGGAAACTTGAGAAGAATGTAAAAATTGTTACATGGAGAGGCCACATCAAACTTAGGAAATCCCCAGTCTCAAAGTGTTTGGAGTCTGGGACAATAACAGAGCACCACTGTAGACATATGCACAGTTCTTCCTCTTTCCTAGGCTGATAGCTCTCGTTGGAGACTAGATGCTGGGTTGGATAAACCTTTTCTCTTACAAATATTCACATTCTCATGTTCACAGTTGTATGCTGCTGCACAATAGTGAAAAACAATTTGCCAGACTACAGACTTCTGTCTGAATTAAGGATATGTAAGACCTAGCCAGGATGCCCCTTGCGTAGAATATGGTAGATTATTAAAAATATAACTGTCTCAGTCTCATGCACAGCACAGTTTGTGTGACTACTGGAACACAAGAGGAATTGAGCTACTGGAACAGAAAATATTAAAAAAATGCTTCCAGTGACCAGATCTCCTTCTTATGAGAGTTTACTCTCAAGTTCCTCCCACAAAGGAAGGGTAATAAAGTCATTAGGCTGAGCAAGAAAACAGCTACACCTAGCAGTGCTTTCTCTGTGCCAGCATTCTGGCAACATCTTAGAGGACAATGTAAAAGGTTTGACTGAAATGAGCACATCCAGCCATCCCTTCTTTTCTGAGAAGTCCTAATTAGTAGAGAAGGATAGTCACACAAATTTCAGACACTGTACCATGCAGATAATTGCATCAATAATAACAGTTACTTGAAACATCAAGCATTCACTACCTCAGCAGGACAATAAATTTTAAATTAAATATTTCATACTTATTCATTATACTTTCAATGTCATACACTAAAGATCATCCAAAAAAGAGAGCATTTGCTTTACCCTGATGTATTACTAAATCAGGGTTGGTTAGGGCAAAGAGAATATGCCTTTCATAGCAATTTTCTAACCTTTTTAACCACAGAGTTCATGTCCTAGCACACATTCATCAAAAGATGCAAAAAATTCTCAACTCTAGATACATTTAAAAACTTACTGCCTTAAGAATCAGTATGTCATTTGCTGAATAAATATGATCTTAACCCTAAACTAATCTTGCTCTAATTATCCTTCTAAGAAAGGGACTGTGACTTCTTAAATAAGACTCTTTGTTTTAGGTATCACAGCCTCATGACTTTCTCCAGACCATCCATTACATCCGCAAAGAAATACAGAAACTGTTGATACAAAGGACAAAAAACATCATCCCACTAAAATAAATGCAATATAGGGCAGCTTAAATTAAGCTTAAAGTGAGAATTTCCAGAATAGCAGTAATTGTATATTATACTGTATTCTCTGTAGATCAGAGTTCCCACTTCCACTGTGTTTATGGAGACATCACTCTAGTCTTATATGATGATTTAACAGGAGCCCTACTTAAGCCTGAATTTTTTGAATTTTGCTATTTAATCTATTTTGCCTTCTAATTTTCCTTCATAACATTAAACTACTTACTAGTTAAATCACTCAGTGAACTATGCCTTAATCTCCTAATAATTCCATGAGTATTTAATTCAATTCTGCAATGAAAATATTGTCTATGAAAGCTAGTCTGCTTATTATCCAGTGTGCACATTTATATAACTCCCACTAAGATGGAGAAACCACAGGAAATTCAGTGTAATCTTCCAGAAACATGATGACATTTAGAAGACAGGGTGACACATAAGGATGTTACTCAGTAAATTTATTATTTTATGCCTTACCAACATGACCCTGATCCTGAGATCAGCGCTCATTTATCTGATCTGGTGTAACAAAATTTCACAGGCCTTTTTTCCCCCCTCTGAAACTATTGCTAAAGACTAAAGACAACCAGACTAACATTATTTATTTTGGTTTATTTCAACATCCTTTATTTTTCATTAGAAGTTTATTTATATTATTAGAAACATGTTTATTATTCAGATTTATTTGTCTACAGTTTCTTGTCTCCTTACTAATCCCTTACTTAAACAATGAATTTATGTTCATTTTGCTCTAGTCTTATAATGCCTCTGCTTATTTCTGGAGAAGCTATTAAAAACTTTATTCTGTAGTGAGCAGAAAATCTCTTCTGTCACCACCTTCAGATTTCAGGATGTGTAATCTATACAGCTTTGGAGTTAAGCTTGTCTTTTGAAATATTAACTTCTGCCAGACTTGTCCTACTGTTATCCCTAATGTTCTCAACTGACTTTTAGGGAAAATATGCATTGCTTTGTCCAGCCAGTTGACGCAGAGAGAGTGAGAAGCCAGCTCTCCACACCGTGGTGAATCAAGGAGTGCATGTTGAACTGCAGAATGATCTAGGGTAGGAAGCAGCTATAATCCCTCTAGTCTCCAGAAAATCCATTTTGGTATATGGGAGAGTGACAGAGAAATTGTTGCTAAAAATATATATGTTTATCCTCCTATATTTCTAAAACAACCAAAGAAAATCTGATTCACAATGAAGCCACATAATGAAAAGTCCTGGTTCCATGAAGATTTGTTTAAGTCCCAAGTTCCTTTGAGTAAGGAACACAAGGAGTTAAACACTTTAAATTCTATCACAATTAAAGGCAAGAAGGAGACACTTCTAGCTGATAGTCCTCTCCAGTGAAAATTAAATATGCCAAACAACAGGAGAATATAGAAGGGTTCCTTTGAGTTTACTTAGAGAGATTCTCCTGTATATTCCATGAGTGGCCTTAACATTGTATCTGGGAACATTTTATTTTCATTTGATAAAAGGAATATTTTGTTTCAGGATTTGGAACTAGACTCAATTTCTCTTCTTTCAGCAGAATGCCCTAACAACTATGCAACTAACTGTGCCCTAACAACTATCCAGTGCTTCTCTGCTTGCTTTCATTAAAATAGTGTCCAAAAGACAGAAGTCTTGCCATTAGCTTGGTTGTTAGATTTCTCTTCTGAGAACTCCAGTTCTTTCGCAGGGTTTTCATTTCCTGGTTAAGTGCTGAACAATAAATTAAACAAGAGGCAGGGGCAACAGTCACTATTTTCTGGAGTTCTACAACAGAGTTTGCCAGAGCATCCAATCAGATCACTGTCACTAGGTTGTTGTGCTTTCTTTCTCATTAAGTATTCAGTCCTACTCTGCAATCAGTTGATAAACCATGTGAACATCACAACAGAAATATATCTTGATCCTTTTTGCAAAACTGAGGCTGTAAAAAGCAAAAGTGCTGAGAAAGGGCTGGAGTACAGGGAAAGAAAAAGTGAACAGCAGCTGCAGATGAAGCCATATCTAATACAAAGCTTCTCATGCTGACAAAGCTCTGCAAAAGAACAAGTTTGTTGCTTTGCCTTAAACCAATATGGGGCTTCTGCACTTATTTCTCAAATACATATGAGAGGCAACGAGGACTGTGTTGACATAATAGAGTTATTCTGTAGGTGCCATTCTTATCCAGGTGTTTTTGCTAGAATAGTAAGGAAGAAAAAATTATAGGAAGAATGATAACTCCCTTTCCTTCAGCAGAAATGAAAGGTTTCTTGTGTAAAATGACTCATCATAGTCCTCCCAAAAATCTGTCAAAATAATTATTAAACTGCAAACAATCAGCATGTCACAGCATTGAAAAAAACACTGACTCTCTTTATGCCCTGCTACATGTGGGTTTATACTTTGTTTAGAGGAAAAAAAGGAATTGAATTTTAAAAGGATTAATGTATATAATTATCTAAAATCATGCATTATATGAAAGCAAAATATTTCTCAAGAAACAATCATAACAAATTTGCTAAAACATATAAATCAAAAGAAAAGCTTAATCTCATATTCATAGCACAGAACATAAAATGTAAATATACAGCCCTTAAGATCAAACTGAACTGAGGAAACAAATGAAANCCTAATGAAAGCTTTTAGAAGTTTTTGGTGAACCTGAAGAATATTGATAAGGCCACTTACTCTGCCTAAGCAGTTGAGTCCACCACGTCTGTTGGAAGATAGTAATTGCTTAAACTAGTTTGGCTGAATTTGAGAGTGCAGTCATCAATGGGTTTCGGCTAACTTCTAACTTTAGGGGTTAATTTTCTGCTGGTAGAAATGCCATGACTCTGGATACCACTTTGCTATCCTGATAAAAACCTATTTAGGAAAATTCCAACTTTTCCTTTCGGCATAGAATATCATCTCCTTCTCCTGAAGGGAACTTTCAAAAAATTTTACAGCAATCTAAAGTAAATTTTGAAAAAGGGCTCTAAGGAGCAAGTTTTCTGTGTATATTTTTCAGTCTGTACTTCAATCATTAATATGAGTTTGCATAACTATTCTGAGTAGAGACCAGTGGAAGTTTTCTTCTAGAAACATGGGCATATTTATACAAATTTTCTTCTAGAAAGCATAAGGATGAATACTCAGTTATCCAAGATAATAATTCAGATCCATGTTTAAATGATCATCCTGAGAACAATAGCCTAATTCAAGTTCCAAATAGGAAGCAAGGAATATGGATAGAAGAATTTAGGAAAAAAGAATATTTCAGTCTGTGTTTTCAAGCAGTTTGAATTTTAAGAGAATATGAAAACCAATATGGAAGGATAAGCCACACCTTTGAAATAAAACAGTTGGTATGGCATGACTTCTAAATAAAATACTGGATAAATAGGAAAATAAACTTTGAATGAAACTTATATTTTTACACTGGCAGATTATACACACATCCAACCTACTGACTTTGGTTAGTAATTAAACAAAACTGAAATGACAGCTGTTGACTGTCTGCAAGGAGGTAGGAGTGTCAGTGTCCCAGGGTTTGGAGGAGGACCTCTTAAAGCAGATGGTCAGAGTGATGTTATAAGTCTTACCTATGTCCTTCCATTGTCTTCATTTGCCTTTTTGCTAACCTCTACATTTGTAAATTCATAGGACAAGAAAACTTTCCCCTTCTCAAAATATATCTCTTAACTTTACTTTCGCTTGTTTGTTTTCATCTAGCAGAAAAAAACAGACTGTTTTTAATGTATTTTTCTTTTCAAATAGTACCTGCATCAAACTGCAAGGTAACAGATCCAGAAATCAGAGATCTTTTTGCAATTTTTCATGGTCCCAAGAGCTCTCAAAATTAAGTAATTAAATATTTGACTCATGTGTCACAGCACTTTCATTTAGGCTTTGCGAAGCATAAGGGAAGTACTCACTAATCTCATCAATTGCCCAAAGAAATAAAGAATTATGGATTACATTGTACTTTGGATACACAGAATTCTTTAATGTATCATTCTGGATGTTTATGGTTGTTTTTTACATTCCTTTCAATTATTTATTTATTAAATATTCTTTAATAGGGAAAAATAGAGTGTGCAATTTTTTTTTTTTTTTTTTTTTTTTAAATATCACTGATAATATAATAAAAGACTGGAAGGAGGAACAATACAAGTGAAGACCTAACCTCTTGCATTGAGATTTTACAACAGAAGGAAAGCAATGTAATTAGTTCACAAAAAAGTAATGCTTAGCTAAGTGTTTTTCCTCCATAGTGTGCTTATATCTTCCATTTTGAATAGGATGTGAGAAATGCAGTTATTATTACTCAGTGTATGTCATTACTCCATCATTGAAAGCTGCTTCTCTGGGCAACCTGCTCTAGTGACTCACCATTCTCACAGTAAAGAATATCTTCCTAATATCTAATCTAAATCTACCCTTTTTCAGTTTAAAGCTGTTACCCCTCAATCTATCACTACATGGCCTTGCAAAAACTCCTTCTCTGGTCTCCTCTCATACTGAATCTCTTGGGCTTGCCATTTTTGTAAACAGTTATAAAAGGGAAATGAAAAATTTCAGGAAAATTTGATAAAAGAGACTGTTTTCTTAGTAGTTACTATAAACCAGGATTGCGACTCTTGGCAATGCTTTATTAACTTGTGTCATTATACGTATTTGTATCATTCCCTTATGTATGAAGTAAAACTGATATTATGACAACAGATTTGGTGTCCTGAAGTTATCAGAAAAGTTTAACCAAGAGCTTCTTTTCAGTATCCATAAACAATTTCTTCCTCCATGCTACTTTTCTCAGTAACTCTCTCAATTTCAAGCTATCTACCTAGCTCTCATTGCAGTGATGATTAGTTTACAATCTCGTCTGCAGTACACGCACTCTTCTCACCAAACTGGGGATAAGAGATACAGCAAATCTTAAAAATTTCCGTTATATCAGAGCAGTACTCATATTTTTACCACAAAAAGTATTTCCAAAGGCTGTCTTCTAAATACAGCCTTAAAGAAGTTCTGTCTTTTCCTTTTTTGTCCTGTGTCACTGGTTTTTCATATCTATATACAAGATGTAAAATATGGTTAGGTGATAATTCAGGTGTCAGAGCTTTATCACCTATGTTGAGCCTTGCTTACTTTTGAAATATAACTTGACTCAAATTCACCCATTTTTACTTTCTATGTCAAAATCAGTCTTCTTACCATGGTGAACTGCTGGATATGGAAATATCCAGAATAGCACGTTTCTTCAGACTAAATGTTTTCCTGTGTAAACAAGAAAGACTCTCCTAGTGAACACACTGAAGGAATGGCAACACTCAAGACCTCAAACCTTTTAATTTAGACATTGGAGACTTCAAACTGGAGCTCAGCTTCCAGACACAAATCCACTTCTCTCAGTCTGCCTTGTAGGGAATTTGCTACAATGAAATGGTTCTACTCCATGTATGCAGCATGAGGCACATGTAGGAGCAGCTTGAAGCTTTGACCCAGTCGCAGTCCCAGTCCCAGTCCCAAAGATTTGACATCACTGGCATACATGAAACCTGGTGGGATTCGTCCTGTGGCTGGAGTGCCCTACTGGATGGTTGCAGGCTCTTCCGAAGAGATAGTCAGGGCAGTAGAGGTGGAGGGGTGGCACTGTATGTAATGGAGGGGTTAGAAAGTCTGGAGCTCACAGTTGGCACTGGCATAGTTGAGAGCCTTTTGATGAGAATCAAGCGGCAAACAAATAATGTGGATGTCACCTCAGGAGTCTACTATAGAACTCCCACCCAGGAGGATGACGTTGATGAATTATCCTTTGAGGAACTAAGGGATACTTCCAAGTCAACTACCCATGTCCTTATGGGGGGCTTACACTTGCCAGAAATTAACTGGGAGCATCACACAGCTGAGGCAACCCAGGCCAGAAGATTCCTAAAAAACCTGGACAACAACTTTATAGAACAGGTCCTAAGAAGTTGACTCAGAAAGTTGCTCTCCTTGATCTGCTACTTCTCAACAGAGAGGATCTGATGAGCAAAGTGGAGATTGGTGGCCATCCTGGCCACAGTGACCACAAAGCAATGGAATCTAAAATGTCTGTTGACAGGACAAAAAATGTCAGCAAAACTTCAACTCTGGAAATGAGGAGAGTGGAATTCAGGTGTTCCAGGGAAATAGGAATTAAGATCTCCTGGAACAATGCTTTTGCAGGTGCTAGAGTCCATCAGTGCTGGTCACTTTTTAAGCACCACCTCCTAAGGACACAGGAGCAGCAATTTCCAAATGTCAGAAGTCAAACAGGTGAGGCAGACAGCCAGTTTGGCTGAAAAGAAATCTTCTCTTGGAAATAAGGCAAAAAAGAAGGTGTATACCCAGTGGAAGCAAGGTCAAGTGACATGAGAAGAATTCAGAGATGCTTCTTGACGCTATAGGGAGAAAATACATACAGATAAAACTCAACTGGAGTTGAAGCTGCCAGAAATGCGGGGGACAATAAAAAGAGTTTTTTCAAATATATTAACAGCAACAAGCCACAGAAATATGATTGGCTCATTACAGGATGAGAATGGTCAAAAACAGGGCTAGAGGCAAGGTAGAGGTGTTTAATGCTTCCCTTCCCTTTGTTTTGAGCATGGATGATGAGCCAAGGAGGTCTCAGTGCCCTGAGCTGGAGGACCATGACTGTGAGAGTGATCATCTCCCAGCTGACCCTGAAATTATGGGGGATGTGCTGCTCCAGCAGGTTCCCTACAAATCTATAAGGCCTGATGGGATTCATTCCAGAATCCTCAAAGAGCTGGTGATGTAATTGCAAAACCTTTCTCGTTGATATTTTTGTGGCCTAGGGAATCCAGAGAGGTCCCAGCTGACTGTAAGCTAGGGAATGTTGTCGCAGTTTTCAAGACGTTAATAATTTTAACTCAAGGGAGAAATAATTGCAGAACAACTCTTTATCCTATATTGCTTTTCTTTAAAATTATTCAACATATGCAGCCCACTTGTGCTGCCATTACTGACTGTTTAGTAAGTTTTTAAGCACACAGATGGCTTTAAGTGAAATTAATCACATATTAAGGTAGTGCCCAGCAAGTCAATGGGTTCTTACTAATAAACTGTCACCTTATTCACTAACATTTTCACTGGAAATACTATGTTGTAGAAAATACCATTAAAATACATACATAATAGAAATCCAGCTGTCTCTAAAACTAATAACATGAGGAAAAAACTCATAGGTTTTACAGTGTAACTGCTTTCCCTGAAATAAACACTTATGCAGAATATCATTAGTCTTGTTCCCAAATTCTAAGTAATCTTTCAGAATAAACTGGAAATACAATTGTAAAGAGGAAGTAACTTTTCATTGGCCTTGAAATTGCCCATCTCCACAGGTATTTCCATTGATAGTCTTTTATTCTTGCTTTCTATTTCTAGTTTTTTGAATTATTTTTCTCCTTATCATTAGTAAGATAATTCAACCTAGATCTCATTTGCTAGCTTATTTGATATTAAATTGTGATAAACATCTGAAAAAAATGGTAACAAATGTTACCACTTGAGTATTCATGGTAATTTAAATTAATTATATAAATTATAATAAGCTTCAGTCCTCAGAAAAGCTAAATGATTTAAAGTGTTATATTTACTATGATTATTTTTTAAAAATAATAATAGCATCTTATGGAATGCAGAATTTTTGATTTTTTACACATATTCACCTCCATTTTATTGCAGCTCATAAACTCAAAGCAGTATTTCAGTTTATAAAGGAAAAAAAAAAGTTAACAAATGTTTGCCTTTTATCCTTAAGTTCCAAACTGACCTGGGCCATGGTTGCTTCTAGATGGGCTACACTCAGTCTGACTACAGTGGATGAAGATACCAGTTGATGAGGCTGACTGTGAACCTCTGCTATGGGTCGCATCCAAGGTAAAAGAGCAGCAGAGGGGAATCTGTGACACACTTTAGCTGCACCCTCTCATATTCTGCTGCATTCACACAAACTGCCACGGAAATGGGGTGCTGAAAAATACTGTCTGACCTGGGGAAGACTGGAGAGGAAGCAAATATCAGCTCCTGCCAGCACTGTGAGGACAGCAGTAGGGTCTGGCGGTAGGGCCAGAAAGCTAAGGTCATGCACATCTTCAATAAGCAGCTGTTTGCTTCAGCGCTCAGTGGTCACAGTCCTCACATCATACAGACACTCTATCAAGCTGCTGGTAACAGTTGACTCCTATCATGTGTCCCAATATTAAGCCTGGTTTACATAGAAATTATCTACATCGACGCCAACTAAAATGTAGGCAAACTTTAAACACTGTCAAGTCCTTAAATAGTCTGCCTTATAATATTAATTTCAATATACTTAGGCAGCACAGGGAAAGTGAACCTGTTTGACAGGGGAGAAGCACTGACTGGAAAGCAGGAGAGCTGAAATAAACAAAAGGGCAATTTATAGAAGTTGCTAACTAGTTCTTTTTTCCTTGAAATCACTTTCCTGGACGTTTTTGTATCATATTTTTATTTTATTGATGAATGGGAGGAATCAGAACAAAGCAACAAAAGCAGGAAGCCCGTTTTTTAAATGACTGTTTATATTGTCCTTCTTGGACTCCTTTCCCAAAACATACCACAAAGAACATTCCTACTCTTCTCCCAGTTACGTCTCTTTCTTTTCCTCTCTCATTTTTCTAGTGCCTTCCATAAGGCTTGGATAATATTTTGTGGAGATGAGAATCATAAGGAGAAAGAAGGAACTCACATTTAGACAAGGATATAACAAACCTGGCTTTAATTTCTACTCTTGACTCAGATTTTCTCTGACATATTTGTTGAGCCATTTAATTCCTCTTCCATGGCTTCCTATCTGTGAAATCTGTCTTCCCAGAGAGATTTTGCAGAGCAAAGCTACTTTCTGCTATATATGGCTAATGATCACTGCAATTTTTCCTTCCCCCCCCCAAATTCTTCTCCCCTCCCCCTTTCTTTTGGAGATATTTACTTGCATTGACCCTCATAAATGAGGTATTACAGGAAGATATGCTCTGCAGTATATATGATATACTCCCCCAATGTACTCTTGCCAAATGCTTGATGGTCAAGAGCTATGGGTTGCCTTTCCATCAGGGTATAAGGATAAATGCTCCAAGCCTCTTTATCAAATGCAGCATGAGGTAAGGAAGCTTAAGGTTCTAGAACGACTCTAGATATAAAGAAACCTGACAGACAGGAAAACCATAAAGTAATTTGCTTGTTCAGAAGGGAGTCTGCACTACTGTCAAGAGCAGAATAAACTTTAAATTTATGTCTTGGGTTGAGCTGGCAAAATGCCAACTGACCAAGTACAGAGAAAAGGTTCCTCCTGCCCCCAGCCAGCCAAGGGAAAAGGGAAGAAAAGGGAGAGGAAAAAAACCCACCAAACCAGGTTTCTTCTGAAACTAACTACATGTATTTATACAGAAAAGAGAAAATTAAAAGAAAACTACAATATAACACACACTTACACAAGTTATATATAACTTCCCACTCCCCAATAAGCACAGATTTTACCATTCTGACTACAAATCATTCTAAAAAAGTCAATTCCCCAAAGACAAACTTAAGCAAAGAGAAGAACTAAGAACAAACATTTTACTTCCCTAAGTTAACATGATGGTGAGCCAGTGCTGTGGGCTTGGGCCTCTCCATCCCTCCTGGGACAACACGGTGTCTTCTCTGTACCTCAGCCAAAGTGGAACTGCCCAAGCCACACCCACACACTGGACTTTACTGCTATTGAGATGATGTAAGATGGTGTGGAATACAATACTATTGGCTAGAAGAGGTCAGCTGCCAGCCAGCTCAGCCCAGCTCAAGGCAGCTGACAATTTCAGGCCCAAATCTGAGTTTTAAAGCCTAAATTTAGGCCTACCTGGCTAAACCCATAACAATTTAACAGTAACTTCATATGAAAATCCAGAATCAAAATCCAACTTGGGCACTGGCACACATTAAGAAATATGTTAGGCTGCATCATGTAGCACCCAAAGATATCATAAGCAAGTCTCAGCTCCAACAGGGAATTCAGATTTGTATCCACCAGCCCAGCAAAATAGGCTATGAAAGGGGCATGTGGGAAGCCCAGATGAAAAGCAACTGATACTTTTTCCCAGCAGTGCCGTAGGGCGTATTTAGCTATCACATCATTGTTGTTTCTTAAACTCTTTTGCAACTACTTTTTGGATTCTTGCAGAAACTGTGGAAAATGTGTTCTCTAACTGCATATCTACTCATAGGCATACTCGAATTATGGTTTTAATTTTCTTCTTGTACTGTATATTTATAAAATAATGATGAATATATTTATTGGGAATGCTTTCTAAAAGAAATCATTCTTTCCAGTATCCAGAAATATAATTACATTGAAATGGTTTTATATGACCTTGGAGAAATTTGTCAGAGGCCCAAATTCTATTTTTGCTAAAATTCAGTTTGTTTTTTTCCCACCATGCCACTAGAAAGTAATGTTACTCCAAACGTACTGATGTAATGCCATGTATAACAGAACTACAACAGCATTCAGCTAGTCTGATGCAATGCTGGACAAGGCAAAATTATCACATCTCCATTATCAAGGTATGATCTCTTAATCTGGTATCAGCACTGACACCAGCATGAAAAGGACATGGACCTGCTGGAGTGAGTCCAGAGGAGGGCCATGAAGATGACTCAAGGGCAGGAGCACTTCTCCCGTGAAGACAGGCTGAGAGAATTGGGGTTGTTTAGCCTGGAGAAGAGAAGGCTTCAGTGAGGGATATAACATCTTCCAGTGCTTAAAGAGAACCTACAAGTAAGCTGGAGAGGGGCTTTTTACAAGAACCTGTAGGGGTAGGACATGGGGCTTTCTCTTTTGCTTCCCTTCACTTTCCTCACAAGCAAACCCACAGTTTGCATCTGTCTAAAGGAAGGTTTTTCAATGCACGTCTCCTTGGCATTTGGAACACCTGGTGCTTAGTGCTAAATTACCCAGCCTCTAATCCCTTCATATCTTTCACTTTGTGATGAGGATGAATAGCTGCAGCTAGGTCACCTTTGAAATCAGAGACAGCAGACATTTTCAGTAATGCTGCACTTCAGAAGTAGTGCTTCTACTTTTTCATTGGCCCAGATGGAGCATTTGTGCAGGTGACACCCAGCCTACAGAGTTAAGAGATCAACAGTTCTTATCTGAGAAAGAGAAGGTGGCTGTACCCTTTCCTAGTCTGTTGCAATCTGAAGAAAAATAACCTTGATTAATCCCTAAGATAGGGAGATCACTGACTGTGTACGTTTGAACAAGTAGTAACACTGAGCAGTGTGAATACATTGGCAAGAGTAAATTAATCAAGAGGAAAAAAAATTGCATGAGATATTGGTTCCATATTATCAGTGTTCTTTTATTAACTTCTAAGTATTAATTAATTGAAAGTCTTACAATGGATGTTGTCAAAACTGAATTTTACTGGCTATTTGATACTCTCTCTGAAATGTAATAAACTTAGCCCACCTTTCTTCTTACAGTTTGGGCATCAAGTAACTTAGACTATGTGAGGCAACCATATTTGAGTCTAGAAATTTCCATCCAATTAATTAATGAATATCTGCTTTCAGTTTTCAAACACTTGTAATCCATTTTTATAACCATACAACTAAACATGCAAATGAAATGACATTTTTCTGTTCCTGCAGCCAAGTTTTTGAAGAATAGCTTTGCAGAAAGTAAAGTTTTGTTTCTGAAGAAAAATATCTCGTAAACATTTATTTTTGACAAATATTTTTAATTAATTAGATCAGAAAAATCTAAATTTCATGAAATATTAAAAACTTACATAGTTTGGATAAAAGGATAGAATTCTATTTTATAGGGCAAAAAATCAATTACTACAAATTGAAGTTATTGATGTATTTTTTTAAATTCAGTCAGACTCATAAATGGATAAATGTCCTTTATCATTGTTGTCAAGAGCTTTCTGTTTCCCTAAATGCTCTCAAATATTGGTTTGTACACATTACTGTGAAAGAAGTGTTGGTAATATTACAAAATGCAGGGAGTTTGTGTGACTGGTTGATTGTCCTCTTCACATTTGGGAATCACTCATTGGTAATAAAGGGCATAATATTAGATATTTCAGTCTATGAAATGCAATTCCAGAAAAAGGGATTAAAATATTAATATGTTTATCTGTGAGAAAGACATGGTCCTCACGTCATACAGCCAGAATTTTATTGTTTTCACCTATTCTACAAGTACAAATTAGTAAACTTGAAATCAGCAGGTACCACCTTTTTCTATCAAGTTTTTATAAAGAGATTTTGGCTGAAATAACATTGACAGTTATTTTATCTAATAATTAACTTCTTTTTTGTTACTATTGTTTCCAAAATGAAATGTCCGTTTTAACTCATAGTATTTCAATGACTATAATCACAAATAGGCTTTCCTTCTTGTGTCTTTGTACTCTTGAAGCTTCATTATATATAATATTCTTTTTAATTTTAATTACTGTTTTTAATCAACTTTGTATTCTTTCCAAATAATCAGCAGTGCATTTAATATCTTGCATGTCTGTCACTGTTCTTGAAATCTCCTCTCCTAACATAACAGTAGCTATAAAATTATGAAAAATAGCCTTCAGTCCATCATTCAAACTGTTAACCAAAATATTGCACATGGTTTTGTTCAGGACATTTAAATGACCTGCCCACTTGTTAACAAGTACTTTTCTAAAGAAAGAGAACTAGAGCAGGGTGCACTTATTTTGTTGAAATTACAGATAAAATCTACTTCCTTAGCTTGCTTATGGCATACATTTTCAAACAAAATGGATGGGTAGTTCACTGAAAAAGCCAGCTTTCAATATTGAACCACTATTCCAATTTGCTTTGCTCTAAACCATCCCTCTTACTAAGCTAGACACAACTCTGCACTGCAGCAGCTGTAGAGGTTACTCAACATGCAGTACCTCTTATCCACTGCTAAGCAAAAGTAGCACAGACTTTGGCCCAGTTTTGGGCAGATCTGATGTATTAGAAAGGGAAGAAAAAGCTCAGTGTATTATTAAAATTTCAGTATGTCATATCTATATATCTTTCAATCACAAAATTAGCTAATCAGCAAAAAAATAACCCTAAAACTAAGCATTGACTCATTTGACCTGGTTTGCTCTTTAGAAACTTACGTATGTTTCAGTATTTCCTTCAGAGAATTTAGGTAGTTTATTTAAGGTTTTGCTCCAATATCTTTCTCAAAGTGACTTTGTCTGAATTATTATTCCTTGGTTTCTTTTTCACTTTGAAAAACTGAAGACTGTATTTGTTTTTTCCAATTATCTGTGACCACATTAATACTATGTCAACCCACAGAGGTATTTACAAAGGTTTTGAAATTACATTGACTTGTTTAAGCATGCTCTGGAGGTTTACTCTGAGAACTGTTAGAGGTCTGTATATATCTGTATTCTTTTAAAGTGCAAGGACAGAAGAAAAAAAAACCAACAAGACCAAAACCAAGAAAAGAATGTACCATATCTACCTTTTATACCATTATTCTATTTTCTTTCTTATTGATTAATGAGTCTATATATATGTATTGTTTTCTAGCAAAGTCACATAACTTTTGCTGCATTTTCTGGCCCTTTCTAATGAAATTCACTGCCTTTTGTCTTATTTTGATTGTGCTATTTCTTCACATGCATAATTAGTCATTTTTTTAAAAAATAATTCACCTTTTGATGTCCATAATAAAACCCTTCCAACAGTATACTTCATGTCTTTTCTTGGCATTAGAATAGCTTGTCATTACAAATTTCCAGTGGTTGATGGTATTGGAGAGCAGTGAATAGTAGCTGCAAGGGGAACAGAATTGCGAAGTTACTGTCCCACATGATGGGTCCCTGCTCTCCTGGGCATGGCTGAACACCTGCTAGCCCATAGAAAACAGCAAACTGACTCCTTACATGTGTGGCTTTTGCTTTCCCTGTTGAACTGCCTTTATCTCAACCCAAATAGTTTTCTCACTTTCACCCTTACGATTCTCTCCCCAGTTCTGCTGGTGCAGAAGTAAACAAGCAGCTGTGTGCTGCTTAGTTCCTGGCTGGGCATAAACCTCAACATGAACAAGACTACTAAAATTTCTGCATGCATATTTATTGATTAGAGTAAGAGATATATCTTATGAAGTTGTTCTAATTGCTGCATTTCTCTTTTCAAATCATAACTACACAAGCATCTTTCAAATTCTCTCATACATGCAAAATAGTTTGAGATCTTTCATGATAAAAGATACTACTTAGGTTGCTTTTATTATTTGCTTACTACTTAATGCTCACATCTTCTTGCAGTCCACCAGTCAGCAGTGTGACAGATTTACCACTTGCATAAGGCAGTCAGAAAATGCCATCATGTAAGGATTCCCACCCTTTTAAATTCAGATTAAGAAAATTACATGGAAGAAACTGTGATTCCATGGTTTTGAGTTGTAGTTCCTCCCACTATTGGGAAGTTTATGTACTTTGTATTATATCATTAATTCTAATACATATAATCCCTTTTTATAAGGAGATTCTAAGAAATAAAGAAATTTATTCTTGCTGATTTTCATGTTGTCAAGATATTACCAGAAAAATACTAAAAATGTATTTAGACTGAGCAATATGTCTTGGACAGCATATCTGAGGAAGGATAAGCTTTTGCAACTGAATTTTATAAATTACAAAAGATTGTTCAGTCTTAAATAATTGCTAATCTCTGCAATCTTAGCATTGTGCAGCATGATAAGACTGCTGGCTATCCAGACATTTGGGGAAACATGAATACTTTATGTTTATTAAGTTTAATCTTCTCACTCTAATCCAAGACTGAAAAATCAAACCCCTCAAATTTAAGGCAAAAAATTTGCACTGCAATAAGATGTGAATGGTAAGGGTAGGTTCTGACATCCCTCAAGGCATAATATTTTTAAGCTTCACACAGCTCTACAGAGGAAAACTTGTATTGGCCTTCAGAAAACAGAGATTTAGAGCATGGTGCTAACAACATTAAGGTCACACGTTTGATCCCCAAACAGGCCATTCACTTAAGAGTTGGACTCAGTGATTCTTGAGGGTCCTTTTCCAACTTAAAATATTCTGTGATTTTATGATTCTGTGAAGAAGTTCAGAATGGGAACAGAAGTCTGAGAAATCTTCTTCTGTCTCAGACTTTACTTCTCTAGAAGAGATTATCCATAAGTATAGCTAGTCTGAATTCCTGGCTTGATCCACTTCTATGTGGTCTCAAGAACATGACTATGATAGATTTGTTAAGTTTTCAACACTCACAGTCTGTCAGCTCACAGATGCAATAGCCTCAAGGCATGTCTGGAGAGAAGGTTTAGTACTTTGATTTAATGGAGTATCAAGTCAGGAGGAGTCAACGATCCTCCCACTACATTTGATTTAAGTTTATATATGCAACCTGTATAAATATACATATTTCACTGAACAACTTCCATTGTATTTTAAGGTATTACCTACATGGTATAATTTTAAATAGAAGAGCAAATATATGAGTTTCCATTATGCCAATGATGATGAAATCCTGAAAAGAAATGCACTAAATATGAAGGTCATGTCGAACTATTTTGGACTTTAGTGCTTCTTGTCCACTAAATAATCACTTTATCCATTTATTAACAGATCTGTCTATTGTGGTTCATTCCCTCTGCAACTCTATTTGCAATAGTGTAGGTTCACTGTTCCAATTTAAATTAGACTAAGTATATTAGTTACTTACCGTTTTGTGTCAGGCAAATTTCTTTATTTGTCAGGAAAGCTACCTGTAAATAAATACACAGTAGTCAAGTATAATGATTGACAAGCTTATGAACAAGAAAAAGCATAATTTGAGACCTTTTCTAACAATAATTTTCCATAGATATGCACTAAGTATTTCTTGATCTCCCTCTACTTGAAAACATCTACTGACCACTGAGCACATTCACTTTCAAGAATTCCAGTATCATCTACATACAACCATTTTAACTCAGCATGATATTTTAAGCGTAGTAAGCACAGTGCAGATGAGAAGTGAAATGAGCTGACCAGTGTGAAGGCAGGGCACTGTTACACAGGTAGGAAAAATGCAGTTACATGAATTATGATAAAAGCTAGGCTAAGCCTCAGCATCATTCCACCCACTGGATTTTCATGAACTAGAACACCTCCAAAAACTCCTTCAAATTTAGATCTCAAAATGATTTTTAAACCTCTAGAACATAATAAATCACATAATGGGAAGTATCATCACCTCCTGTAATTGGTAAAGCTTTGTTGCAGTCTACTAGTTATTTTAGTATACTACTAAGAGCAGTGATTTTCTGAAGTCCAGGTTGTTTTACAAATATGATGTTCTGTTATTTGAAGGATAAAAGTATAAACCAAAAAACCTCAAAATTTGGTTTGCAGTGCAGTCAAAAATAGTTGTTAGGTGTGTCTAAAAATATTTATCTCTTATAGGAGATAGACATCTAAAATGAGCAAATGTTGCATAGTAGCCAAGATTTCTGTTATGCTGAGGCAGTGATTCAGCATTCAACAGGGGAATTCAAATAGGTTTTAACAGGTCTGAACAAGGCTAATAAATTAGCCTGTTTCCACACTGGAAGATGGAATGGTGTAGGCTGCATGAACACTACCACAGAAATAGTCTCTCTTGTAGAATCAATTCTCAAGAATAATTCCCACAAAGCATAATTCCTACAGGCCCTCAGTGTGAGGTGGTATCAGAGTATTGGTTTGTGTGATTAAAGTCTCCTTTCTTCTTCATGTAATGCAGTAGTAATTTTAATACTAATTTTTGTCCTACCTGTAATATGTAAAATTTCTTGGTGTCAGTTTTAGTGCTGTCAGTTTAGTTGGATTAACCACACTAACAAATTAGCAACTACCCAGCAAGGTAAAGTGTCATATAAAAGACATTTGAACAAATATGAAATAGTGACATATTGAGTTGACTTTTAAAAAGAACTCAATTATGTGTTCAATTTGTAATTTCTTTTAATTGTGATGTAAGAGGAGATCTGATGACTAGGCACAGCAATTACCTCATATATGAGCACTGCATCTGGTTACTCATGCTCATGGCAAACACAACCTTCAACTCAATACATGACCTCTCTGAAGTTGATGGGACCACAAAATTCATAAGTAAGCATGGGCAAGGATTTTTATCTAGCCCTAGCAAACCAAAAAAGATAATTATATCATTTCAATGAGTCAAGTCTAGCTGTACTCAGGAAAAAAATTCCACTGACACAAATGGAATTTTCTTTGAGTAAAGAGGCAGCATCTGGTTAGACTGAAAATCAGTTTAGACCCCAGAGGGAACAAGCTGCGTCCCTTCATCTCACTGTCAGAGATCCTAAACATGTAAGGATTTTCCAGGATTTGTAAATGCTTCATGAATAATGTGGGCCACCCAAATGCTTATGAGAAATAAATAGCAAAAGGAACAAGTAAATAGAATGCTAATTTGGAAATATATCAGTAACTGGTTTTTAAGATTAATTCATAATTTCCTTTGGAAAAGTCAAGGATGCCATTAATGATGGTGCCAACCCCACAGCCACTTAACATATACTTGGCTTTACATGTGCACATTATTGTCTTTCTTCAAGACTATAGGTTAGATCCTACTCTCAGTATTCAACTGTCATTGGATGAAGCCATAATTTTAAGAGCACCAGTTTTACACAATTAGCCTTAAGTTCTTCTTTTGGTTTTTCATGTACTTTTGGAACTGATATCATACTAACAACAACAAAAGCATTTATGCCCACAAATTACACTACAAAAGCTTTAATTTTGCATAAAACAATGAGAGATATTTTCTCCTTAGTTTTACAGGTCTTGTATGAAAGACATAGCTCATCGGGTGATACTCATTTCAATGTTTTTGAATGAACTGCATTAAAGACTGAGACAACCCTGAAGAGATTTAAGCATGTAGTTCCAGAAAAACTGTTGAAAAGTTTGCAGGATGGCAGATGACATGAAGCTGAGGTAAACAAAAGAAGGAAGGGATGCCATCCAGAGGGACCTGGACAAACTTGAGAAGTGGGCCCATGAAAACCTAACAAGGATCAACAAGTCCAAGTGCAAAATGTTTCACCTGAGTTGGAGCAATTCCCAGACATAAGTACAGACTGGGAGATGAACTCATGGAGATCAGCTCTGTTAAGAGGGATGAAAAATTGGACATGAGCCAAGTGTGGGTGCTTGCAACCTACAAAGCCAACCTCATTATGGTCTGCATCATAAGAAATGTGGCCAGTAGGCTGAGGGAGGTGATTCTCCCTGTCTACTCTGTTCTCATGAGAGCCCACCTGGAGTACTGCATTGAGTTCTGGGACTCCCAGCACAAAGAAGATGTGGACCTGTTGGAGCGGATTCAGGGGAGGGACACAAAGATGATCAGAGAATGAACCTCTCCTTTGAACCTGGGCTGAGTGAACTGGGGTTGTTAAACCTGAAGAAGAGAAGGCTCTGGGTAGCCCTCATTGCATCCTTCCAGTACTTGAAGGGGGCTTACAGAAAAAAAAAGGTCTATTTTTTACAAAGGCACATAGTGATAGGACATGGGGGAGCAGTTTTAAACTGAAAGAGGGGAGTTTTATATTAGATCTAAGGAACGAATTCTTCACTCCCCTCTGTGGATGTTCTATCCCTGGCAGTGTTCAAGGCCAGGTTGGATGGGGACTTGAACAATCAGCTCTACTGGGTGGCATCCCTGTCCACGGCAGGAGTATTGGAACAAGGTCCCTTCCAATCTAGGTCATTCTATGATTCTATGAAGATGAAAAAAATGTGGTCTACATCAGAGAGAACCTCTGACAGAGAGCACCAGGGAAGACTCAAAGTTGATCCCTAGGCTTTTGGAGTTAGGGATAGAGAAGATGTGCAGCCCACTATTTTCCAACTGAAAAAGATACACTGTTAGCTTATGAAGTGGTTAAAGTTGACTGGCATTGAAGTACAGCTCCTCTTGGCACCTGGGTTTCCTAGATGTTGAAAGAAGAGAGTCTCTTCTACACATCATGCAACTATTCCTACATGGAGTAAGTGAGCTGAACTGATCACACACCAAATTCAAATAGGAAACCCCAGTCATACAGTGCCCTGCCCAGTCAAAACTTCTATGTACTGTAGAAGAGAATAGAGTCCCTGCAGTACACACTAAAGATAACCTCGGAAAAACAGCCTGGGCTACTCCTACCTCAGGCAATGGCAAAACCACTCATGGGATTGCTTTTGTTCAAGGACCTGGGTGCACTTGGTGTATAATGTAGGAGAATCAGGAATTCTGGGTGTAGGCCTCAAGAGGATTTGATTTTGGGTAAAAAAACCCCACCAAAATTAAATTGTAGACATATAACACTGTGTATTGTCACTTCTATGGCTGTTAAATGCCCATTGCTACACTGGGTGTCTTGCAGCATCCATTTTTGCTCCACCAGATCTCCAGATCTGAGCATGACACCTGTCTGATCAGTGCATTAAACAATAAACTTTGAGAAAACCAGATGAGTACAGTGGTGATTGTCCTAGTTACAGGTGCTGGGACCAGTTTATCGCTGTGTGGGTATAACCAAACCTGTGTATTCTACACCCTCTATATAATTTCTGTTGGACTTAATAATGGATTGTTTGCAGCAGCTGCCCAGGGCACACCTGACACCTGTTTTCACACCAATGGCTCAGCTGTGATTACTCCCCTCTAGGGAGGCATCAGTACCTTCACTCCCAGTCTGAGGGGTCATGTTTGCTAATTGGCTAATTATGGACTGGCACAATAGGCAGCTGCAATGCTAAATCATCAAAGACTCCAAAAATATCCGATGTCTCACAGAGTTAAATCACCCACTGTGAAACTCCCTGCCCTGCAGGAGGTATAGGGCATTTCCACCTGAACCTGAGCTTATATAATCTTCAGAACTTCAACGGGAGTGTGACTGCCACTCTTAACAAGACTGTGATCATTACTTCAACAGAACTGCAACCATCATCCTCACCAACAGGTTTTCTTTCCTTTTACTTTGCACTCAGGGGAACCACATGGCACGCAGCACAGGGGCTAATGTACACCATTCAGTTTGTGTCCCAGGGTTCTGGGTTATACATCTGTCTTTGCGGGTTAAACCCAATTTTTCTCTGAATCACTGTATTTATTTTAATCTGTTTGGTGAATTGTAAGTCTAACTTGTAATCTCTCTTGAGTTCGTTCATTTCTCCCACCAGTGTACTACTAAATCAGCACAGTGGTGGAATCAGAATTTGCTTTAGTGTGCAATGACCCACACACCCTCTTTCCTGCCTGAAAGACTGTTATGACAAATAGAGCTCAAGACCACGGACTAAATAAACTCAATAGACTTTCTTACAAATGGTCTATAGACTAAGGAAATAATATCTGTCTATATATTTATCAAAACATAGAAAAAGTTATGGAGCATTGGGAAATTTGGAACCCAGCATGATATAAACCGTATAGAGGCAGATACTGGTTTTGTCTGGGATAGAGTTAATTTTCTTCTTAGTAGCTGGTACAGAGTTTTGGATTCAGCATGAGAATTCCGTTGATAACAGATGTTTTAGTTATTGTTCAGTAGTGCTTACCATAAGCCGTTGACTTCAGTTTCCCACACTGGCAGCAAGCAGGTGCACCAGAAGCTGAGAGCACAGTCAAGACAACTGGCTCGAACTGGCCAAAGTGGTATTCCGTAGTGTAGAACATCATACCTACCATGAAAACTAGGGGGAGTTGCCCAGAAGGAGGGCTAATAATGTCTTGGGTACTGGTTGGGCATTGATCAGTGAGCAATTGTACTGTGAATCACTTCTTTCACTTTAGTTTCATCTCTCTCCCTCTCTCTCTGGCCCTTTCCTTTTTATTACTATTATTGATTGCTATTGGTATATTTTACACTGTTTCAGCTATTGAACTATTTCTGTCTCAATATGTGAGCTCTCCCCATCACACAGGGGATGGGAGTGGGGATGGGGGAGGAGGGATGGAGTGGGGAGGGAGGGAAGGGAGCAAGTAGTTGTGTGGTACTTAGTTGCTGCCAGGTTAAAATACAACATCTGACAAAAGTGCATTACACCTTTCCCTGTTGAATTGCATTGCATTTTCTCAGTTCCTCCAATGTAGGGGAGTTTAATTTTAAGGTTTTCTTATCCTTCACTATCTCTGCAGTTTCTCCTATGAACAAATATCAGACACAGTTTCCAAAAACTTAGTCTCTAGTTCATTGTCCAGCTATTAATTGGAAGAGTGAACCCAGGACAGGCCCATGTGAATAGTAAACTATTGCTAACTACTCATATGTAATTGTTCAACACTAATCTTTTTATGTGCCTTATACAGAAGATTGAGATTATATACTTTTCTTAAAATGAAAACAAAACAAAAAACCAACCCCCCCAAAAAAACTAAAAACAAAAAACCACCACCGAAACTATAACATCTTCTATTTTTCCTTCACCTAAAAGCCTACCATTACATTCAAGATGAAAATGAGATCTGACATAATTTTAGCTCTGTATCTTCTTTCTTTCCTACCAGGTAATGACAAAGAGATTGGTCTTCCAGTAATTTTTGCATGAATCAAAGTAAACAGATTAGCCTATATAACCCTATGGGCCCTCTCTCTCTTTACTTTCTTTATATGAATTTTAACAGAATTGTTTTCACTGGGGGAGAAAATATCCCATGAGCAATAAAGGTTTAAAGTTTGTTTTGAATTTTAAGGAAAACATTTTGATTTCTTGGTTCAAAATAACTTCTCATTTGTTGTTTTGATGGTTTATTGTGAGGTTTTTTCCCCCACATCATGATAGTAGCAATTAATGAAAAGTATTTAAAATTTCACGTCTGGATCTGAAATATTTTTTTTCTCAGGGCCAGGGTACACTTTTTATTTGACAAAAACTAGTGCTTGTAATTAAATTCACACTTTAGTAAAAAACCCAAAACATTATTTTGTTTCAGACTGACCAAAAATAGCTTGTTGTGTTTGGTTTATATTTAATTATAGACATCATAACTAAATTCCACGAAGCCTAACCCTTAAATGCAAGGCCTTGAGTACATAACTTCTACAGTGTTTCCTTAGGACTGAATATCTACAGTTTACCTTAACAAGTAGAATACATATTTGATTTCCAGAGGTGAATGACGGTGCACTAGCATAAGCTTCAGAATAATGTGGTTTCCTAAAATTAAAAATTAAAAATTGCAACAAGCTTATTTTGCCATGATAAAGCATTCCTTGCTTTATAATATTACTCACTGTCACAACTTCATTTGAATCTAAGCTATATTCATTATCTACTTTTGCATCTGACCCATTTGTCACCGTAAACCAGCAGAAACTATTACAAATATGTATCTCAGTTCACTGATATGTTTTGATTTGTAAAAACCTTACTGATTTTTCAGTATTTTGGAAGCATTGATAATATTGAGGACTTCAAATTAGTGTGACTGTGCAAGAACTGTTTAGAAATGGAAAAGAAGATGATCATCCTTTCCTACAAGAGTCTCTCTGACAAGAACATAACATTACCCATGGTTAGTACTCAGAAATTTGTGACTCCAATCCACATAATCTGGTTTCAAACACACAAAGAAACTAACACAGCTGCATACAGGTCAAGTCAGTCAAATCCAGTTCTTCAGGTTGCTTGTCTGAGCTAAAATCCCAATCTTCTCTGAGGTTTCTGAAGTTCACTGAATACCATTGTGAATCCAGGCAAAAGTTTTCCATTTATGCTTCAGTTTGGCAGCAAAACTCAAAAGAGAGCAGTACAATATTATTACAGTGTTTAAGCCTCCAAGAAGCTGAATCTCACTTAACAAACTCTTTCAAAGATCAATTAGATTATGGTCATTAACAGAACAGCTCAAAGTGGGTACATTAAGCCTAAGCTAAGGAAAGAAGAGTGTGAACATGCTTAATATCTGCATCTGTGTTACAATCGCAGCATTATCCTAAATGAGAGTACCAAAACATCCGTCTTGTATGTGAGCATATAAAAAAGCAAGATGTAATTGTTTCAGTCCATGGACTGTAGACCTGGACACAAATTCTAGAAGATTTGGATTTGACCTTTCAGTTCTGCTAGTTTTAACTTCCATGCTATGAACACATACCTATGTATTTAGACATTTGTGAAAAGGCTGAGTGTTACTCAGAATGACTGCTATATCAAGGAAAAGAGATAAAGAAACAAACCAAAGCTTCCCTTTGATTAAATAATTTGCTACCTTAATAATTTTTGCACTAATTATTAGATATATTTGTTTTCCCATTTTCCTTATTGATTGAATTCCCAGAAATTTGGACAAAATGCATACATATAGTTTGTAAGTAAATAGTTGTAAGGAAGTTAAGTCTCAAGAAAGCTGTGTTTCCATTTAACACATGCATTTCAAGATATGAAATAAATATCCTGAAGAATTTAAAAGTAATGAAGAAAAGATGAACAGAAAGGAAAGACAAATGAAAGTAAAACAAAAGTGTTGAAGACCAAAAGAGGGCTTTTTTGCCCACAGCCATATTGCTCAGTGATAGCTCCAGGAAGAGAACCTATGCCTCCCAAGTATGAGTCCAAGCATTTTCTGATACAATTTCACATAAAAATATGTCACTGTCTTTGCAGCTGTAAAGTTCTTGCTTAGTTTCACTCTGTATAATTATATAAACAGATATGTTTGTTCAGGAACAATTTGAAGGCAAAATGCAAGGTTATTAAAAGTGTAAAAATCTATATGGTGCAGAGGTAGATGG
>VWZD01005110.1:0-11530 GCA_013396695.1 Sakesphorus luctuosus | reverse complement strand
CTCCCAACTTGGTGTCATCAGCAAATTTGCGGATGATGGACTCAATCCCCTCATCTAATAGTTAATGGTGTTGGTGAACCAGTGTTCCAATTTGCTAGTTGGGCCTCTTTTATTTAACAATATAGACAGTACCCCAAATAAGATTATAGAAATGCCCAGTGTTCTTGAATCTGCCCATAACAATTGTTTCCGTTATAATTCCTACCAATGTTGGAGCTTTAGAAATGGATTTTGTCTTGCATTTTTCCCACAATTCTCTCACAACTTATGTAAAACCTAAAGAGGTTTCTATTTTGCCTTTAACATAGCCATATAGGTTTCTTTATGCTGAAGAGACGCTATGGAAGGACATAGCATAAATTCTTAGAAGTCACTTGCCCTGGTCTGGTGCAGTGGATTGTCTCAAAATTTCTGTTTTGAGGTGCTACAAATAACTATTTCTAACAGATCTGGGGCAGGCTGGGGAAGGGGTGGAGGGAGGGTGGTGGTGAAGACGTGGAGGAACTGAGAGGCACTTCAGCCCAGAGCAAATGCCAAAATATTTGTTATATACCCATAGACTTCAAAGTGGATCTTCTGCTTCCCAGTTCTGTGCTAGGTATGAGACTAATCTGTAAGCACTGAATGCCAAATCAAGGCTCAAGCATCCTTGTAAAACTTATATGAAAGTCTTAATTCATGTTTCTCAAGATTAATTACTGCTATCAAATCCAGTTAGTTAACATGATTCATTTACAATTTCCAGTAATTTTAAGATGTCAGAACTTTTTATTTTTTTAATTTTTTTTTAAGCCAGCAAGCAGCTTCTAGGATGTTGATTCCCTGCATCTTCTCTTATCAAGATTGTACCATTTATTTTTCTTGCCATTTCTGTGACTTGTTTGAAGTGATCTGGTGTTACCTCTTTTCTGAGATAGTTAAAAAAAAAGTGGGAGAGTGTACTTCCTTTTCTCAAGGGCACTTGGCTATTAGACTCTGGCTCTTACTGTGGATTATAATCTTTCTACAACAGTTTGTTCTCTTGAATTGTATTAATTAATTCTGAAGGCACTAGAGAGTCGTTCATGTTGGCTTGTTGTTTATGTTTTTTAATCCCCAAACCTGATATAACAATAATAACATAAAGGTTTGGAATTAAAATTTCATTTACATTTTGGCAGTCATTTAATGGAGGATGGGAGTTCCATCAGCACAACCAAGGGCAGTAAGTGGTCTGGACTCTCTATTCTCAAAAAAGTCTTTTTGCAATTATGGTCTTTGAGAAACAAGGACTCCTGCTACAGCTTTCAGTGGGATGCATATTTCCCAACAGCTAAAATTCAGATCTTCTCATAGAACCACAGCTGACATCTTTATTGACACAGGCAAGTATCAAAGACAGCGAAAGTGGAAAATTTTGTAGAGAGGCAGGTGGGCCTGCCTAGGGGACTGAGTAGAAAATATAGTCCTTTAGCAGTGGTGCGGTCTTCCCAGAGAAGTTAAACTAAAATCAGAGGAGGAGATCAAGAGACACAGATGAGAGCATTTCCTCTCTCAAAGCCTATTCTCCATCTGCCTGGCACGTGGATGAGGATTGCAGTGACACCATGGGTAAAACAGGACTCCATTAAGACAGCTTCTCCAGCTTCCTATAACATGGAGAATGTATTTCTTAAACTGCAGCAAAATCACAATAAATTAAGAGACCAGGTGACACAATCTAAAATTTTTATAGGTCCATGTACATTTCCACTGTGTCTATGGACATCCTAATTGTAAAAAGACAATAAAAAGATTTTTTAAAAAATGTAGGGGAAGAGAAAAAATTAAATCATTATTTTTTAAAAAGTTGTAAAAGAACAGAATACTTAAAATAATAACAAGTGCACTTTGTAAGTGCAGGTAAGAATCACATGAGCAGTACTTTGCCTTTTGAGACTATGAGCAGGGCTAATAAAGAGCAGGCTCATTTGTCAGGAAACAGCAGCAAATCGATTGTGTGAAATCTCTCAAACTGCTGCTCCTTTGCTATGCACAGGACCAGGCAGCTACTAGTTCACCAGCTAAGCCCCACTTGCTGGCAAGGTTTGTAAGGCTCATTTCCACAAGCCTGACAAATCCCTTCCCCAGATACCCACCGAGGATGCTGTTTCCCCTTTCCCTCTTCATGAGAGTCCTGTCACAAAACAGATTCAGTTTGAATCATCCTGTGTGAGGGGGCACAGCTCTCACAACTTCATGGTTTTCATTAAAGGACTCAGGGGTGACCTTTGCTGTCATTTCTCATATTCCTTCTCTCTAAGGATGTAAATTGTCATAACAATGCACATCAAACTCTTGAAGGAAGGAAGTCAGTAAAACCTGGCTATGAAATGGAGATCAAAGGACTGCAAACATGAGTAGTTGAATACGAGTAGTTGTTATCCTTGAGATAACAAAAGGGGACAAAGAGAAACTACACTAATCTAACCTTGAAATAAAATAAATACACTCACCAGCAGGTCTAAATCTGTCCTACTGAACCCGAAAATACTGCCTAGTCAATAATGCCATGTTTGATTTACAGTTCGAAGTAGTAATTGAAAAACAAAAACCCCAAACCAGACCAAAATCCTGCAACAACCATACTATTCATGAAGGAGGACAGTCATAAGCAAAATTGCTGTTTGAGCTTGCCTAACTACTTCCCATCCTCACCGATATAGTTGAAGAACTTCGTGGTGACCAAGAGAGCAAAGACGAAACTGCTAGTTCTGCACTATGGAAGTGGTAAAATGGAAATGGCTTCTATGGTATTGCAAATATTTAGGCCAGAGAGACTTGTGGTTCAAGATATGGACAGAGATTAAAGAAAGGGTACATGTTTCATTCAGCACTTTCTATCAGAACTCAAAGGAATTCAGTGTTATGTCTTCTTCAACACTCCAGCAGTTTTTACCTATAACCCCTAGTATGTACACTGTATGTTTCAAGTGCAAGCTCTTTGGAGGGATTGCCTGTTATGTGTACTGTGTAGTACTAGAGACAATTATTTAGGATTAGGAGCTACACCTGGTGACAGATTAAAAATAATGTTTTCATGAATAAATATTTTCAATATTTGAAAGATTGACACTATATCCCATGTGGAAAAATGTACTGTGGAATATCCAGTTTGTCTCACTGATTAGTTTATTATTATAGAGGGAAAGATTTCATGTTTTTTAAGGTTTCACAAATATTAATGATTTCAAAGCACATTTTTTCTCCCATAATTCACCTGGAGGGTACTCTTCAAAAAATTATGGTCTTTTTTGAATCCAGTTCCCAACTTCCGCAACCCCCTGGTAAAAGAGAGCAAGTTACCCCACCAAATACCAATGGCTGAAAAGGTCAATCTGACACAAATTGATTGTGCTATTTAGAAATATTTTGTATTTGTCATTTTAAATGGTTTTTCATATTCTTTTTACTGCATTCAGGAAAATTTCTAGAATAGCCTGTCTTTCATATTAATTTCCTAGTTTTCTGTGGGAAGAAAGAACATCCATACTGATTTTAATTTCAGAAGCTGCAAAACCTGAATAAACCAAATCAAACTGCAGATTCTCAATTCAGATTACACTTCTTTTTGATTTCTTGTTCCCTTTGCAGATGATTTCACCTTTATTGGGTAAAGGGTGTCACTGAAATTGAGCTTCCTAAGGAAATTTAGGTTCATAAATTTAACCTTGTAAAGGAGACCTCATCCATAGGTATTACCTAAGCATCCTGTTACAAATAAATAATTATTTGTGTGACTGCTATGGTTAACTACTGAACAAAGCCAGTGTTTTTGAAGAATAAAATAGGATTGGGAGATATGTTTTGTTTTTAGTTTGTGTGAATGGTAGGTTGACTTTTGCGAAATGCCAGGTGCCCACCAAGCCTCTCTTACCACTCCTCCTTCTCAGCTGCACAGAGAGAGAGAATAAGATGGAAAAACAACTTGTAGGTCCAGATAAAGCAGTTTACTAAAGCAAAAGTGAAAGTGTATATGTGCACAAGCAAAGAGGAAAGAAAAGATTGTATTCTCTACTTCCAATTGGCAAGCACACGTAACAGTTGCTCTGGAAGGCAAACATTTTAAATAATTAATGTCCCCCCCTCACTTCTCCTTCTCTTAGCTTTGAACTGATGTCATACAGCATGGAATATCACTTTGGTCAGTTTGGGTCAGTTGGTCTACTTATGCCCCTTCCCAACATCTTGCCCAGCCCGAGCCTAGAGGTGGGGGTGTAAAGTTGAGGGGACCGCCAGCACTGCTCTGTAGTAGCCAAAACACTGGTGTACTATCAATACTTTTCTAACTACTAGTACAAAATACAGCACTACGAGAGCTGCTAAGGCTCAGCCAGACTCAATATAGAGTCCCACCATTTGCAGCTTTCTTTTGCAGCTTTCACAATGGATTGTTTTTCATTTAGATGCATTGAACAACCTAGAGCATCTTTAGATTGGATCTTAAGATAAACATCTTCAGATTGGATCTTGTCTTTAGTATCAGAGTTCTGCATAAAATGTAGCCACTTTTGTGAAAACTTTTTTAAATAACAAAACCTGTGTCAAAATTTACAGAGCAATTTAAAATGTTTCCGCCATTTTTCAGATGATAGCAAGAGCCCTAATCATACATGGGGCTTTTTCCCACCTTGTGTTTCTATGACTCCATTGTGTGATGCAAACAAGCCAGAAAACATTTCTCAGATGTTTTTCTCTTTTTTGATCTCACAGGTGCCCTCCGAAATGTGGGTAGATCAACAGCATGATATTCCATAGTGGAATGAAGTAGGATGATAACGATGTATGTACCTTCAATCCTGCAAGTAGTGGAGACACATGAGCACAGGGCTCAGTATGGACTAAATAACTTTGGAGTAGCCTATAATGTGCTGCAGGATGCAGTGTGTTTGTAATTTTGGATTCTGCATGGTGTTTTGGTACAAAAATCACACGGAAAGACAAATGGACAGGGGACAAGAACACCAATTCTGCAAAAATTTCATAATGCACATATTGTAATGCTACCTCCTTGACTCAGCAAATGGAGCTGCACTTAGCACTGATTAATTGTCAAGACAGACTTTTTGTCTTCCTCAACTTGTCTATGAATAAAGACTTCATTTAACGCTCTACTGATTAGAGATGAATATGATTACATACAGTAAAGTGCCTAAGCACACTGGACCTTACACTAAGTTCTTAATGGATCTGCAGTAAAAATAGCTCTGACACCACTCAAAAGTAAATACTCAAGCTACTTCAAGCATGGAAAGAGGTGTCATCAAAAGACAGTTCTCTGCACATTAAATATGGAAACACATTGATTCAGTTCAAATATTAAATAAAAATTTCAGTTCAAGACTGCAGGTATATTAGTTTTTCACTCAGAACCCACATAGTACAAATATTCACCCTTTCATCTCAGAAATGTATTAAAACCCACAGAACAGCTTAATTGTGACTTTTCTCTATTTTTCCCACAGTCATCTGTGAGCCTCTATGCAATTTTAAGAACCTTTTTTCCCCCATACCTCCCGTCCTCCCCTCCATTTGCTGCACTTAGAGAGGGCAAATTTGCTGGGGTGATCCTTTCTCAGAAAAACACTAAGCATTAAAAGAAGGGGAAAAAAAGATCAAATAATAAAAGGTCAAATCACTGAGAGAGCAGTAGCAACAATGAAAAGAAATTGTAAAAGATACAATCATCTTACCATTCATTTTTGCTTCCTGCTGCCCTCAGTGGTTTCTGAAGTGGACAGAAGTTAAGTGACAGCTTTCCTGTCTTCTAAGTGCCTTTGGCTACAGGCACAGGCATTTTCACAAATGCTGCACATTTAACTTTATTCACAAAACTTCCTTTGCAGGAAATGAGCCCAAGTGAAAAGCAGTTGAGATTTCCAAAGACTTATGAGATCCCCTGTGGCCAACTGCAGGGCAGAGCCATAATGGTGAACAAAGACACACACCAGTGTGGATTGTCTTGGTATTGTATACCTAGTAAGCAAGGTGTAGAAGACCCCACTGGCTTTGAACAATATACATGTATCACTTCTGGCAGAGATGATGTGAAAAATGTAAGTGGTCTTTCTTTCTGTCAAGATCTAGAACTATCTCATCAGTTTAATTAATCACTGGGGAAAATTCTACAACGTTGCTCAAATTATAAAGTAATGGGTCTATCAAGCACAATTAAAGCCCATCTGAAACACTGCTATTTGCTTGAAAACTATTCAAGTAAACAATTGTGGGTCCTGGATGGGGTTCCTTTTCTAATTAATCCACAGAGAACTGAAGTATTAGCTTTTTCTCAACAAGGCATTTCCTAATGTGTGAAAGTGTTTTGCTTGTGCTTCAAGGCTTGTTGGCAATGGTGCTTTTCATATGGGTATCCATTCCATCACCACAGCACCCTCTTAGAAATGCTTTGCCCTGTGTGACAAACTGCTGTGCCATTACATCATTCCCAAAGGTGCCACATGTGACATGATGTAATAGCATCAGGGAGAAAGAAGTACTCACAGTGACATAATGTTCCATAAAGCACGTCTTTGATGGCAAGAGAATTTATGGGAAAGGTTACCCAGTTACTTCATGGAAGGGGAATGGGGCCTGGTGACAGCACATTACATTCAATTTCTGTGATTTTTTGCTACTAGCAGGTACCTAAAAGAGAAGAAAATCTGTTTGTTTGGAAATTCACTTTAATGTGTAGATACATAACTACCTTTTATTTAGATGTGTAATCTCAACATTTGAAGGTAAAAAAGAGCTAACTAGTTCTGTTAATGGCATTTAACTCAGTGGTGGGGTGTAAAGCATACTTGAATAGAACCCTGTAAAATATGCAATAGAACAATCATATACAACACACCAGATCAGCCTCACTGGAAGAAGAAAGTTTTGGTCCTGTGAGACCTGAAGTCTTGATCTAAGAGCTCTCCAAGGGTTTTATTTTAAAAATATACAAGGCTCCAAAAATTCACCCACTGGATTATTAGAAGAGCCCTCGGTACTTTTAACACCTTAAGAGAAAGTGCAAAGGAGAAAAGCTGCACACACGTTCTCAGAGAGCCCTTTTACTGGCAAAATTTTAAAAATAATATATTTTGGCAAAAGTTTGAAGGGTAACATTTAACCAAAATAAAGCATTCTACAAAACATTCACTTAGCACATGCTAACCCATACAACTTAGCAGAATCCAACCCATCCAGCCTTAAGTTACCGAAAATATTCAGAAAGGAGATAAGAAGAAGAAGTAAAGAAAGAGAAAATGAGAAGATTATAGCTTCCACATGTCCAGGTTGCAGAGTCGAAACAGCATGGACAGCATACGGTGCTGATTTTATGAGCTTTGGTCCCCTGTGGCCACACTATTGCTCCCAGCAGGGGCTCTCTGTGTGCCAGCCAGTCCAGCACTGGGTCGGGGGCTCTGAGGTGTGGGATTGGCCATGCTCCTAGGCTGCATTTTTCTGATGGCTTCCCCTGGGTCTGCCCTGAGAAACTCAAAGGGGCTAGGATGTGTGACAGGGCATCACCTCATTTTTCTGAAACTAGACTTGTCCCTTCCACCACAGCACACACATATCTGAGTGAATCTGAACCAATAATTGATAAAATAATCCAGTGTCTTACAGATACTTTTACCAGAGTACAAAAACCATAGAATCATAGAACTGTTTAGATTGGAAAAGACCTCTAAGATCATCAAGTCTAGCCATTGGTGGTTGATGCCCTCTGTTTTCATCCTCATTCTCTCTTTTCAGTTTTCACTGAATATTTCAATCATATTAATCTGAACATTTACTCTAAAATTAGTAGTTTTAACTCCTGTTTTCCACATTTGCAAGATGATGCAGTAGAGACATGTCTATTCAAACTCTCAGATGGGGTCAGTTGTGAAAAATAGAAAAGTACATCATGGCCTCTTTCAGTAAGACCTAGACATTAATGGTGCCCCTCTCCTCATTCAAAAACCAACAAAGTGCATGTTTCTCTAATGCTGTATTCTTGTACTGCAGTTAAATTTCTGAGACCTAAGACCAACTGGTGGGAAGTCCATCTATGTCATATTACTCATTAGCTTCTTGTCCAGCTAGTGTCAAATATGCCTACATATGTGTTGCATTCTAAAAGGTCATTATACACCTGAGTAGATCTGAGTTACTAAGTGCAACAAGGAATTTGTATAGATAGGTTGACACAGTAAGGGAAAAGTAAGGGTAGGTTTTACCTAGCTCAAGGTTCATTTAACTTATACTCTTGGACTTTGTAGTCTGCTAAGTGAATATGACAAGGGAATGCATTGGTGAATGTTCAAGACAGTTTCTTATAAAAGAAAAGGAAAAAAACCCAATACCCAACCTAATGCATTAAGATCCTGACATGCAATAATGTTCATATGGAAATGTAATGTCCTGAGCAAGATGGCCATCTTTTCTGTCTGATGGCAATGGGGATCTCCAGTGACACTATCCTCACAGAGATTTCTTCAAGTGGATGAAGAGGTCCCAAACTTCTGTCCCGAACTGTTCTTAAAACCCAGTTGGCTTGGACCTATAAAAACACCCCAGCAGAAGCATTTTTCCGTTTTTAATGATCTCTGCTGACACATAGTATCTCAGCTACGTATGAAATACTATTCTACATGACCACTTCTGAAGAAAGAGTTTCTGTTGACCATTTATAAATGTCTGATTTCATCACTTTTGCCCCAGAAATAGCCAAGGCAAATCTTTGATTCACACCACCTAGGAAGTTAAACTAATATGCTTACACATACAAGTGACAGTAGAAACAGAGACAGCTTCCTTGGGGAAAATCTGGAGACTTGCCTGACATTCCCATCTGCAGGGTCCCTGTACCAATCAGTCAAAGACTTCACTGTGAAAGTTTACGCAGTTACCCAGTTGCAATTGTGTCCACCATTTCCATTCAGGTTATTGTCCCATGTATCCTGACAGCTGACTGTGCCCATCCCCTCTTCCCACTCAATGAGTGAATCTGCTGCACCTTGTTTGCACTGGAACCACTCTACAACCCCACAGGCATAACTAATGGATGAACTTGAGTTTTGTATTTCTAACTTTTATAACTGAAGCTCAAGGTAAACCAAAGCAAATCAACTCTCTGTTTCACTGGCATGTTTCCAAACACTACTACGAGGGTTACATATGGGTGTCTATTTTTGTTTGACTTGTTATTTTGCACCCAGGTTAAAACTTTTCCGGCTTTACCAGCATTAGGAGTGATCTAAGGCTGTCCTGGAATATAGGCACTGTCTCATCTGCCAAGGAATAAAATCTTCCAGATAGTTTGTATTTCTTTAAAGGTCATGGACACCCCAACAGGCCAAGGTTTTCTCAAGCCACTGCAGAGCCCTCTTTCACATTTAAAAAGCACAATTCTGTGTTGGTAAAGATGAAAACACTGAGATACAGCTCTCTCTCCTTTGGTCAGCACAGTCTGGAAATGAAACTTAAGTGATACTGACTTTACTCAACAGTAAAACCAGCAAAACTTTTTGCTTGTCAAGGCTGGACCCCATTCACAGGATAGCCCAACATCTCACATATTCTTCCTTGTACAGTCACAGTGCTTTTGGTTTCACAGAATCATAAAATCATAGAATACATTCAGTTGGAAGGGACCTGTAAGTCTAATTCCTGGCCCTGCACAAGTGTAGCAGGCAATCCAAGAATACTACCATGTGCCTAAGAGTGTTATCCTGGTCTTTCTTGAACTCCGCCAGGCTTGATGCTGTGACCATTTCCCTGGGGAGCCTGTTCCAATGCTCAACCATTCTCTGAATGAAGAAGTTTCTCAGTTATGAAGAAGTTTCTGAAGCTGTAAAATACTTTTCTTCTTCGTGCTTCAAAAATAATAATTTGGGATATAGATGTAGTTATTTTCTAACCAGAATAGAATTATAGAACCATAGAACGGCTTGATTTGAGAAGGACATTAAAGATCATCTCTTTTCAACCCTGCCTCCTTGGAGATGGATGTCACCCACTAGGTCAGGTTGTTTAGGGCCTCATACAACCTGGCCTTAATACTGCCAGGGTTGGGGCATCCACACCTTCTCTGGACAACCTATGCCAGTGCCTCTCCACCCTCTGGGTAAAGAATTTCTTCCTAACATCTAATATAAATCTGTCTTCTTTTAATTTAAAACCATTACCCTTTGTCCTATCACTCAATGCCCTTGTAAAAAGTCACTCTCCCTCTCTTTTATAAGCTCCCTCAATGTACTGAAAGGCTGCAGTGAGGTCTCTTGAAGCCTTCTCTTCTCCACACTGAACAACCCCTGTTTTCGCAAGTTACCTTCACAGAAGTGGCCTTCCAGCACTATCTTTATGGCTGTCCTCTGAATGTTCTCCAACAGGTCCATATTGTTATTGTGCTATGGATCCCAGATACTGATGCAGTACTCAGGGTGGAGTTTCACAAGGGCAGAGTTGTGGGGGAGAATGTGCAAAATGTCATAGCACTTTTTTTGGTCTATGATAATATATTAATATTCAGTTTAATAGGGTTTTTATAATCCCAGAAATTCTCCAAATGCATTCAGGCTAATAATGATATCAAAGCTATGAATTTATTGGCTCCTACTGGATTCCTTAAATCAATTTGTTGTGCCAGTGATGCCTTAGAGCTGTTTTGATTTTTTAATTTTTATAATTTTAGAAGTAGTTATTGTGAATGCAGATTTTAATGCATCAGTATTTCTAGTAAAATAACCCTAGTAGATTTGTAGCTTAGTGTTTGCACATACCAACCCCATCCCATATCAATCTCTCAAAATTCTGTTAGCTGTTTAGCCTTCTTTTCAAGGTAGAAATGATGATAAACACCTAAAGGACTTCACCAGGAGGCAAACATAAGCAGGGTGACCTCAAAGCCCAGAACACTGGAAGGCCTCCAAGGACTCGATGTGATATGAGGAAGAAAAAGATGATGAAGGAACGGCTCCAGACTCCCACAGACTCAATTCCTGACAGAGTGTGCCAGGGCATGGAATGGGGCAGAACCAGTGGGTGGCAGAACAAGGATTGGATAGACATTATTATAAAACCATGGAACCAATAATTGCGGCACATGCATGGATATGTATTCCTGGAGCCTGGATGCTCATTAAAGCTTCTCTCTTTTATCTCATCTCCTACTAAAATTGGCCTGGAGTTTTTTCTCCACAGTCTTTTCAGGCAACACAGTGAAGTACAGTATAATTTCTTACCGCTTTCCTTCAGTAGTCCCTTATATTGCTCTGTATAACCCAGCTTTCAGCAGCAATCATAGAATCATAGAACCAGTTGGGTTGGAAAAGACCTCAGAGATCATCAGGTCCAACCCTTGGTCCAACTCCAGTCTGTTTACTAGATCATAACACTCAGTGCTAAGTCCAATCTCAGTTTAAAAACTTCCAGGGGACACCTCTCTGGACAGGCTATTCCAGTGCCTGATTACTCTCTCTGGAAAGAATTTTTTTCTGATGTCCACCTTAAATATCCCCTGCCAGAGCTTGAGCCC